>JAJIBD010028038.1:0-48105 GCA_021461705.1 Cryptotis parvus
AACTACTATACATAAAATGAGAGCTCACTATCTGTATTTATATGTTATTCATTAGCATAGCCTAATTCTATAGTAGGAAGCTGGGAACATTTCATAACATTGGAGGGAATGCTAAAGCAATTACATTTCTCAAAATCATCTCTTCTGCATATCTATGTGCCGAAATTTGCTCAATGGCACTTTGAAGGTATGTATAAAATTTCAAAAGATAAGGGATTGTTATAACAATGTAACGTGCTGTTTTTATGTTCAATTGATTATTATTTATGCCAGCCTTGTTAATGAAACAGCCACATTATAACACAGCCATATCATTACTGTAAGAGTTTAATTAAAAATGTTTCCATTAACTTCTGGAGAATATTCAGAACTCAAATCTTTTTTTAAAACATATTAATATAAGGTCCACTCCTAAGCAATTTTTAAATAAACTGTGATTAGTTTTTAAACTATGGAGAAATTGGACCTTAATTAAAAAAAGAGCAAGTCTAAGTTATGAATCTAAGCTATCAATTTTCATTGAAAGTACTGCAGGCACATACACTGAATGGGCTGGTTATACATTTTGGGGAAACAATAAAACCACAGAGAAACTTCCTAGATATTAACCCTGAAGCTAAGCAGGAAACCTTAGCTGATCCCTTTGTAGAGACAAATACCAAACTGCAAAAAACTGAGCCAGACCCACAGAACACTAGATACCTTTTAGAAAAAATGGAAAAAAATTCAGCAAAAAAAAGTCCTGATAAGAGCATGAAAAGAACATGAAAAAGCGTCTTCCCGTTGACAAAGCACTATGTAGAAAGTCACCAGGCTTAGGGTTACAGAGGATGCAGTTTGGGTAAATCCCTACCTATAAAAAAGGCAGCTGCTGGGCGCTGCGTCTTGGGGATCATCTTCCCATCTTCTCTGCCTAAAAGTGCACTCTTGGCTCCCTTCCTCTCTTTTTCCACCTCTATTTCTCTCTTTCCTTTTCTCTCTTCTTTTTTTTCTGACTCCTCTTTCCCCTCCATACTTTTCTCAATAGTTTTATTCATTTGTTCTATTCCTCTTCTTGAAATTCTTTTATGCAAGAGAGGCAATGAGACTGAAGTAACAGTTCTAAAAACCGGGACAGAGGTTAAGACTGACTTCACATGTTCTGTAAAGAACAATTCCCTCACTCTAACCTGAGTCTAAGACCCCCAGGACTCTAATGGTGCCAACAGTCTGCACACTGTATAAGATCAAATGAACTTCAAGCACAGCAAAGCCTTGTAGAGCCTAGGAGAGGCTGGTGTGACACTGGCATGCACACCTTACACGTCTCAAGGCAGATTCAGCAGTCCTAATTCTTACAGGCATTTCCTGATGATGCAAGTGGCATACTTTCCTTTAGGCCATATTCTCGCTCCTATTTTACTCGAGTAACCCACATCAAGATAACAAAGTCAGGTGAATTGCAATGTGACTCACAAGTTACCCAATGATCCTACTACTGTGCATAAGTCACCTGCAACAAAGCTACGCAGCTTTAGTGGGTTATCAAATATTCTCATATAGTTTAAAAAGTCCTCTAATTGTAATTTCTAACTAATAATTAATTACTGTTACTTGAAATACAAAGCGACATTCACTGCATTTTCCAGAGTTTTCCATTTATGATCACAACTTCTGTCCTTACTGCAGAACAATTGCTGTCAATGTGGGGCCTCTTGAGAGTCACTGGAGTGTTGCTTCACTGGTGAGGGTCTCAGGTAAGCACTAGGTTAAAAAAAATAGGTAAGGGCCTGAGCGATGAGTCCAGCGGGTAGTGGCGTTTGCCCTTGCACGCGGCCGAAGCCCGAGGTTCGATCCCAGGCATCCCATATGGTCCCTGAGCACTGCCAGGAGTAATTCCTGACTGCAGAGCCAGGAGTAATCCCTGAGCATTACCAGGTGTGACCCACAAAGCAAAAAAAAAAAAGATAAATTTCTCCTTATTGGGACAAATCAGAGTTATCTATTTAAAACAACTAGGTGTGAAAAAACAACCTAATGTGAAATCCATTCGAGGAATAGCACATCAAAGAAAGTTCTACTTTACTATTTTCCTAGTAAAAAAAAAAAAAAAGAGTAGAAAAAAATAATAATAAAGGGAATGAATGTTTTAATGACATTCAAAATAAACAGCATGGTTGGTGTTTTATATGTGACAGTGTGTTACTTTTTCCCCTATTTTAACCAATGTACCAAAATGGTAGCAAAGCAGAATGATCTTAAATTATGGACTGAATTTAGAAATCAAATTGACTTGAAAAAATTCTGAAACTGCTGAATTGCATGAAGCAAGAATAAAAGGAGTTAAATTGGTTTTGATAAAAAAAAATACCATTGAGACTAAACTCCAGGACCCTGGTATATAGAGATCCAGGTTACTCTGCTGATAATCATCTATAAGTCTAGTTTTTCTTAAAGCAAGTAATACGCAATGCCAGTACAAAGTATTAAGTGTAGGGCACTTGCTTCACATATGGCCTACCCAGATCAAGTCCCAAGCATCCCATAAGGTCTCCTAAGCTTTTGCCAGGAGTGATTCTGAGTGAAGAGCCAGAAGCAAGCCCTGAGGCATCAATGGGAGTGTCCAAAACAAATAAACAACCCCACCCCCAAAAACCCTAAAGCCTAATTAAGACAAAATTTTAAGTGAAATTGTATTCCACTTAAAATCTAATGGAGAAGGAAAACATAACTTCAATTATTCTAATAGAAACAGAAAATTTTTTAAATAAATCTTAAGAACATTTTTAAATAAAAAAAAATGAAAGTAAAATTATAAGTATCATCTCTTTGGAAATTTCTTGTCGCCTAAACTCAGACACATTAGAATTTTTATTTGGAAACTCACAGAAAACAATTATATTCTTTGAGTATCAAATATTAAGGGCTGATTTTGAAAAAGTACAAAATTTAATAGATGCCGCCCTCTAATGGACAAAATCTTAAATATTTACAAATGTGTCCAATCTTAAGTTGTGAGTGCACATATAAACATTTATATATATGTATATATATATATATATATATATAATTTACATTACTTTATATTAGTAAACTATATAAAACAGGAACTTTAAAATTAGTTAATATGGCAGTAAAAACAATTGAATTCTCAATAGTTGCAATCCCCTAAATTGAATGACGATATTTCACAAATTTATTGTGAACCTTCCCTCCCAAAATATAATTTTGTTTTGGTTTTAATATTGGGTACCAGGCTTCAACCCTAGTCATCTACTTGCAAGATACATACTGAAGTTCACTTAAAACCAGGGGCTTTTGCCCTTTTTGTGGGTTTTTTCCTGAGTTTTGATTTTTTGAGCCACATTAGGGGTTTTATTCCTTACTCTGTACTTTGTGCTCAGTGACTGTATGGGTGCCAACAATTGAACAGGTTTGGTCCATGAAAGACAAGTTCCCTACCCACTGCACCATCGCTCCAGTCCCCAAACTTTGATTTCTAACATACAACAAAGAGAAATGCTTCTTTAGGAGAAATGTCGTTTTAATATAAAATGATTGTGTCCTATTCAATCTTCAGAAATTCTCATTTGCTTAAATAAACGCCCTTAAGATGGAAAACATTTTGTTACTGCATTCAGGAGCATATGAATCTCTTTTGAGTATTATTCTGTGAGAAAAGAAAACTTATCAGCTACGTTAAACAATATGACGTAAATAACGCCAATGTGTTTATTTAATTTAAGACTTCTTCAGCTTTTGCCAGTATTCATTTGGAATTCCAGCATGCAGGTTAATGTGGAATAGTTTCTAATGCAACGTGATATTTAGTTCCTCTTGTTGCTGAAACATGCTCTAGAGTCTAATGCTCTAGGTAACATATATTAAGAATGTATGATATTATTATAATCTAGAAAAAAGTGATAAACAAAAAGAGAGAGCAAATAAAAACCAAATTGCTCCTAAAGTAATATTTAACCAATATAATAAAATTTATAAACAGAGCAAAATATCTTTTTAACATAATAAAGAGAGATATTTTACCATCTGGAGGGAGTGAATACTGAGATATTTGATTTGGGTCCAACTCCACTGCTGGTTTCAGCTGCCACATACATCATATGTTGTGTATGGTGTTAGGTTTGTGAATGCAAACTTAAGGTCTTTATTGCTGTTATCCAAAATTCGACCTTCAAAAAAGCAAAAGTAATTATAAGGGTGAGGATACAACTAAAAGTGGTAGAGAACATTGCACTGTCCTAACATGCAACACAGTGAACATGCCTCTACATGTATATATGCACTATGGACCTTGGGGAGTTACATACAATATACTCTTGGGGGCACATACAGTATACTAAATGACCTCCAGTATTGCCCAGAGTGGCTTGCCCCTATCCACAGCACTGCCTGCTGCCATCTTCTACAGCAAACAGTGAAAAAAATATAAGCACACATTCTTGTAAAGCTTGATGCTAATTAATTCATATAAGTCTTTTTCTGCAAAGGTTAAAAAAAATCAATTAAGACCTACCTGTTGGTCCATATAATTCAACTCTATAGCTAAATTTTTCCCCGTTACTATATGTGGTGGGTCCCATGAAATTGAGAAGGACTTTCCTATGACGTTGCCTGTTACACAGTTTTGTGGTGGTCCTTCAGGCACTAAAATAATTTTGAAAAATAAATAATAGATGTAACTAAGGTGTTTTATTATTAAATGCCTATAGTAAAACACAAAACTAGAGTATAAAAAACATTACACTGAGAACAAAGGTTTCCTTTAACTTAAAAAGGGACACAAAATATATTTGGAAAAATTTAATGTAACATGGTGGCACATCATTTTAAATTCTGCTTCTGACCCCTTAGATACCACTTTATTTTATAGTTCATTGTATTGCTGCATTGTCCTAAAACTTTTCACTATATATATATATATATATATATATATATCTACATCTCTCTATATATATACAAATATGTACATACAAAATATATACAAAATATGTATATATGTATATATGTATATATATGTACCACACTTCAAAAACCTAGGGATCTGGCTTGATAAACGTCTTCTCCTTTTTGGGACCAAAACTATTGGGTCAAGTAAATAAGTCATGCATAACTTTTTAAATGAACATTAAACATAGCATATTTTTCTCAAAGTAGTTTGCATCTAATTTCACTTTTTATCTTCTATGAAATTTTTAATTATATAAAAAGAGGAACAAGAAGATGGAGAAGAGATAAATGTTATGATTCAAATATGATTATTGTAAACAAGGAAATCTAATATATGTAACAAAATAATAGGAACTGACACCATCAGAAGAAATATACTGTGCTTTAATGAAATTGTCCCATTGGTAATAATTTCCAAAACCCCAAAAAGTACCAAGTATCATGTACCAACTGTCTATTTATTTATATATGGAGATGTATATCTGCATAAGATCATAGCACAGTAAATAAAATTACAAATGCCCATCTTAAAAACTGCACTTCTAGCAGTTATAATTTAATAATAATAATTTTCTATTTATAATCATCAATCCTAGCACATAAGGAAAGTTGGATTACTATCTGTGTTTACCCACAAAGTAACCGCAGAAAGAGAAAATAGGTAAGGATTATTTTAATTTATATGGGTGGGGGAACAAGTGTTCTAGGGCTTATTCCCAGGTATGGCTCAGGGATTACTCTTGGCAGAGCCATGGGGACCAATGTGCCACCTGTAAAAAGCCCCAGTAAAGCCACATGCAACGCATGCTCTACCCACTGTCTCTCGCTCTCTAGTGCTATAATTTTTCTTCTTAGAGGACCCTTAGACGGTAGGCATGTTCTGTATTACTGGAGCTGAGAACCTGGCCACTTTATTTTTTTGAATTACTGTTTTATCTTTTACAAAAATAGCCAATGAGTAGAAGTTCTGTAATTGAAAGCTTTTCATTGCTGATAAAAGCGCACAATTGAGAAGAACATAAATAATTATGGAAAATACAAGAAGGCCAGAGATTGCTGAACAAGAACAAAATTTTGCTGAAATCACAGAAATAACAGGTCCTTTAAAAATAAAGTTTGGGGGGGGGGCGGAACGGTTAGCTTACTAGCGGGTAGGGCGGTTGCCTTGCATGCAATGACCCGGGTTCGATCCCTGTTTCCTTACATGGTCCCGAGCACCACCAGGAGTAATTCCTAAGTGAAGAGCCAGGAGTAACCCCTAAGCATCTCGGGTGTGACCCAAAAAGCAAAATAACAAAAAAAAGTTTTGGTCTGATATTTTTCTTCAGTATTTTTTAATATTATCAAAGAACTTAAGTAGCTGAAGATGTTCCAGATGGGAACTTAGTCTCTTTATTTTTGGGGTGGAGGAAAGCGATAGTTTAAGGTTAAGGGAAGGAAGATTTTAAGAGAAAGAACTAAATAAAAAATAAAATACAATCTCCTAACAATTTTAATGCAAAAACCATACCTGATCACAGTTGTTCTTTGACAATAGTACTATCAATATAACTGCTTCACAGTTGTAAACAGCAGAAACTTCAAAAAGATACTTTAGAGTATAGGTCTCAAATGGGTCACAACAAAACTGATCGGCTCCTTCCACACAGAGCTTTATCTTTACTCCTCCTCTACATGCTTGATGAATGCGTGGTTCCCACGGCGGGGTGCAATCCTACCGAGGATTGGAGAAGGGCTGGTTGTACTCCATAAAAATGATTCATTATTTTCCTTGTGGATAAAAAAAATACAATAGAAAAGTAATGTAGTAATCTTCCTGAATATGATCGGTGTGATTCACTTTTTTTTAAAGAAAAAATATTCTTGATTTGCATGTACAAGTTAAAGTAGGTTAAAGTGTTTACAGTGTAGGATTAAATTACCAATTCAAGATAATTGGTACTTTATAAGCAAAAGTAAAATTTAGCAATATAGCAAAAAAGTAAAATTTTTGCATATTTTTAATTATGCCTACTACGTATATTCAGAACCGAATGTTTATTGACTTCTTTGAAACTTATGAGGTAATATTTCCAGCCAATTTAGAATACAGAAACAAAAATGATAAGAATTTTAACGTGCCATTAAAAGCACGGATAGTCAAAGAGATGAAATGCCTAAGTTCCCTTAATAATTATTAAACATTGTTACTTCTTACTATAATTTTCTTCTATGACTAATAAAATGACGAAAACAATGCAACACATATTGTATGCATGCATGTAAGTGATATGAATTAGAATTATGTCCTAATTTCAAAAGATTATTTGGGGACTTCTACTAAATCCAAAGCATTTCAAATGAAAGTAAATGTGATTGTTTATCACTAATAATATTAAAAAATGCATCAAAAATTGTATTTGAATATCAATAACCTATATCATTATTAAGGGGGTACTTCCATAAATTTCTAAAAATTCTAAAACAAATTCCATGAATTCAAAATAAAATTCCATGAATATCTAAGAATTAGAATTGCTTCACCGAAGATAGTACACAACAAAAACAATCCAACTCCACAAAATTAATCTTGACTTCCCCACCTGTCTCATGAAAGTATTATTCTTTTACAGCAATTATTTTAATTTCAGTTACTACAAAGCATCTCCTTGCTGAAGCCACGCCTTCCCTCATTAACAAACTTCTTTTCTTACTCCCAAACCTATCAGTATCCCAAACTCCTTTTATTAAATCTTTCCTTAAAATCTCCTAATGTGATCTGATTATCTCATGCCTGAATTCCTAAAATGTCTCCCCAATTTTTATCTATTTCAATAATGTCCACACAAGCAGTAATCTAGGCTTATAATAAACTAAGTAAACACACTGATATTTTGCTATATTTTAATTATGTTATATTATGCTATATTTTAATTTGCTATTTCCAATTATATATGGAATATAAATGCCAAAGACTACAAGTTCTAAGTTTAGGCTAAAATTATGAGACAAAGCATGTTCATGACACTTACGTTACATTCTGGGAGTTTCCGGATAAAAGATCCCTCCACACGGATGGGACATCTTTCACAGCTATACCACTTCTGGCATGCTTGACACTGATCTTGAAGCTTGTAATTTTGCCATTTGGTTGCCTAGGTAAATACCAAATCAGGTTCACTGCTGAATAGTTAAGAGGAGCTGGTAAATTTCACAACTTTCCTGGTGCTGTAGAAAGAGATGGGATTTAAAGGGCAGGGGAAAATAGAAAAAACCATTATAAAGAGCATAAAATTTCTAAAATACAAGAAATTTATAATTTCTTTAATACACAGAATTTAATATAAATTCTATATTCTTTTTATTTTTATTACCCCACTGTGTTTCTAATACAAATACAAACTGCTCATGTTCAGGTTTCAATCTCTATACAGTGTTCAATCCATCCCCACCTTGCCACTTCCACTACCAATATATCCACAGTTTCTCTACACCTTCCCACACAGCTTGCCTCTAAGGCAGGCACTTCGCCCTCTTCTCTCTCTCTCTCTCTCTCTCTCTCTCTCTCTCTCTCTCTCTATACTTAGTCTTAGCAACAAGCTCAAATCTATATTCTCAAACAACATTTTCCATGTTGTTTAATATTAAATATACTACATAGGTAAATCTACCTGAGTGAAAAAAATTTTAAATATAGGGCATTGATTTTTGACTGAAAGAAGTAGAAGTATTGCCGTACATTTGCCCTAAGGAAAATTGTTTAATATGGGACTATATGAGCTAAAAAGCTCCTTCACCTCACAAAAGAAAGAAACGGTGACCAAGATACAAGGAGTGTCCACAGAGTGGGAAAGAATAGTCACCCAATACCCATCTGATTAACATCCGGCATATATCAGGCTCTGGTAAGAAACTTTACACAAAGAAAACAGCCTACCTCTCAAAAAATGGAGATGAAATAATCCAGAACTTGACAAGGAAGTGAAAGATGTTAAAAAGCATCTAAAAAGGCATAATCATCAATAATCATCAAAGGAGATGCAAATCCAAAACAACAATGGTATCATCCATCTAACACCACCAAAGGTGGTACCCCAAAGGGCATAATATCTTTCAGTGCTGGCGTGGATGTGGAAGAAAAGACACTCTCTTTCTAATTACAGTCTTTTTGGAAACTTAATATGGACATTGCTCCAAAGACTAGAATTGAACTCCCATTTGACCCAGCCATACCACTACTGGAATAACAACCAAGAAGCCAAAGAGGCGTGACTTACCATGCCAGTTCTGTTCCCAGCAGACCATTCACCTACCAGTAAATCTTTAAGCAACGAGAGTGCCCGAGGGTGATGAGCTGGATAAACAACATTTGGCACATTTACACAATGGAATACTATGCAGCTGTTAGGAAAAATAAACACATGAAATTGCCTCTAAATGGATGGCCATGCAGAGGATCATGTTGAAGTGAAATTAGTCAGAAGGAAAAAGACAAATATGAATGACTGCATTTATTGCATGACATAAATATGTATTTATATATATATGCATATTATAATACCAATATCCAGGAATTCGAACAGAAACATGGATCAGGAGGTCTTTTCAAAAGTGGAATCTACTACAAGTGTCTGAGAGTTGGAGTTCGAGATTGGGACAGCGAAGAACAGCGTGTTAACAGGTAATTTTGTAAGTAATAATACCAGCCTAGAACTGGTATTGAATACCAGGCTACAAAGATACACGTTACCTCTAAATATGTATCGCAATCCACGGAGTGTATAAGAAGGAAGAGAGAGAAGAGAGTGCAGGAGAAAGAGATAGAGAGATACAAAGAGAGAAAAAGATAAAAACTCCTCTCCATAGAGGCAGGCTGAGTGGAGGGGGAGGGAATCAGGGGATACTAGTGGTAGGAAATAGAACTGAAACAATATATGACTGAAACACACGGACATGAACATCTTTGTAAGTGTATAATCATGGTGGTATAATAAAATATTTAAAAAATAAAAATAGCATGATGCCATCAAGGCCAGGCAAAATATGGATGGAGGTCTTGTCCAGTGGGTGGAAATCTACCACAAGAGTGTGGAGTCAAGAGGTTAGGAGAGTAAGACAGTAATCATTGGCAATCTTGCTAATAAAGTATTGGAAATGATAATACAGCCTACAATTGAGCATTGGTAGGCAAAGAGAAATATTGATAACCTGTAAATATGTATCTATTACCCAAGTCACAATGTCTTCAAGAGAGAAGGAGAGAGACAGAGAGAGAGAGAGGCGATTGAGAAAAGGCAGGTGCCTGTGTATCATAGAGGCAGGCTGGGGAAGGGGGCAGGAATCAGGGAACATTGGTGGTGGGAAGTGAGCACCTTTAGAAGGATGGAGTGCTGGAACACTGCATAACTCGAGCAAATATGAACAACTTTGTAATTGTTATCTCATGGTGTTATAATAAAATATTTTTTAAAAATCTATCACCTAAGCAAAAAATGAAGAATTTCAATAAAAACTATTTAAAAAAAAACAGAATTTCTGAAAAATAAACTCAAATAAAAATGCACATTAAAGAGCAAAAAATGGCCAAAGCAACAGAACTACGAAGATTGTTTACTAAACTGTGCTGCCTAGAGTAGGGACGGGAGGACTGATAGGAGGGTCTTTGGAATACTGATGAAGGAAAGTGCACTCTGAAGGTAGTGGGAGTGGTGTTTTTATTCACAAAACTATAAAAATAACATAAATCCATTTTTAACTCTAAAATATGAGCTGGGAAAAAGCACATTTCAATGAATGTGTAAGAATTAATGTCTCCACTTATGTAGACACACCCCTAATTAGTTAAGGCTATTGTAGTTTTGAATGCTATGGGCCCTCATGAAAAACTTTAAGCAATATTCAGAAGGTCTTATCAATTATTCATATGAAGTAATAATTATTAATATTAATAATACTTAATATTATTAAGCAGTAATAATGCTATAAATGTATGCTTCTTTGTTGTAATGGACTGAACTTGATGTCAGAATGAAACAAAGTATGTTCATTAATTTCAAAAGTAGAGATTATGCAAGTGGGACTGCAATAAAAATTTAGATTTTAAGAACACAGAAGGTACTGGGAATATAGAACATGACATGTCATGAATCAAGATGGGGCCAGACTAACAGCTTGCTGCTAGAAGCCGTGTTTGCCTTGCATGCAGCTGACCCAAGTTCAATCCCTCGGCATCCCATATGGTCTCCCAAGCACCTTTAGGAGTAACCTTAAATTGCTGGTTGTAACCCAAAAACCAAAAAAAAAAAAATAATATGAAGCAAGACAGTTATAGTATAAAAATAATAAACAGTAAATATAATTCATATCAGATATCAAATAACTATTTTGCCATTAATATTATAGCTATAACTACTTATAAGAAGACACAAAAATTATTAAAATTTTTTAGGTTCTAGAAAATACACTATATATTAATTTTATATATAGATTTTAGACATAACAAATGCAGAAAAACACTTCACAAATTGGAAATAATCATCAATTAATAATTGAGAAATTAATAGGTGAACATTTTTCAAAAGGAAACTAACTGGTTGAATTAAATATAATTTAGGAGGGAATAAGTATAATATACCAGCACTGATGCTAAAATGTTAGATCTAAGTTCCATTAAAGTAGATAAGATATAACAAAACAGGTCAATATTGGTCAATATTGGAAACTGGTGATACAATTAAAATGCCTGTTGTGAATCATATTAACATTTTTAAATTTCTTTTCTTAAAATTAATGCAAATTTTATACGGTAATGTCAAAATTTAACAAAACAACATAAGCTTCTTATACGTTTCTTTTTTTTTGCTTTTTTTGGGGTCACTTAGTCGCACTCAGGGTTGTTCCTCACTCCTACCCTCAGGTTACTCCCACAGTGTTTCATTTTCCTGTTGGATGCTGGGAGTCGAACCTGGAGTTGACCCACGTGCAAGGCCAACCCCCTACTGGCTGTTCTTGTTCTGGCCCACTTTAAAAGCTAGCTCATTTTTCAGTGCCTCTCAACAATAGTCATAAAGTCTATTCAAATATAGAAATATTTTATTATAAAATAAAATAATTCAAATAATAATTTATAATAATAAGTAAATCTAATTTTAATAATTAAAATGTGAAATCCATAAAAAATTTTTCTGTAAGAAGATGTTTCTGTTGTTTTTTAAATATTTTATTATACACCATGAGATATAACAAAAGGATGTTCATAAGATGTTCATATTTGGGTTTCAGTCATACAATGTTCCAGCACCCAACCCTCCACCAGTGCCACATTTCCCACCACCAATGTACACAATTCCCACTCCCGCTATCCCTAGCCTACCTCTGTGGCAGGTTTCTTAATTTATTTCTCTCTCTCTCCTCTCTTCTGCACCTTACCCTTCCACATTGTGGATTACAATAAATACATTATAAGAGGTTGTCGGAGTGTATTTTTACCTGTATTTAATGTTTGATTCCTAAGAAGTTGATATCAGCACTTTCGACAATTATTAGCACACTGTTTTATTCCTGTCTTAACCCCAGCCTCTGTTTCGCGCTCATTTAGCGATGATTTCTACTTTGGCAAAACCTATATCCATGGTTTGCCTTACCTTGGATTTTAGTATCATAATAACCAACCACATACCTTATATGTATATATATATATACATATATATATATGTCATGAAAATAAATGCTGTCCATTCTGACTCTGTCTTTCTCTCTCTCTCTCTGGCTTCAATTCATTCCAACATGATCCCTCTCCATGTCCATCCATTTATAAGCAGATTTAATAACTTCATTTCTTTCACAGCAGCTGCATAGTATTCCATTGTGTAGATGTACCAAAGTTTCTCTTTATCAGTCATCGATTCTTGGACACTTTGGTTGTTTCCAAATTCTAGCTAATTATGAATAATGCTGCTATGCACATAACAGTGGTATAATAAAATATTTTAAAAAATAAAAATCAAAAAGACAAGTAGTTTCCAAAAAAAAAATTTTAGCCTTTTGTGCTATGACTGGAATATCAATTCAGTACATTTGAAGATCAACTTATATTGATGTGTATTCTTTCTAGAAGTATATTTTAATAGGAAATAATTTTGATTTGACAATAGAATAAGTATATTTCATAAAAATATTTTGGGGACCAGAGACACTGTACAGTAAGACACTTGCCTTGGACCCAACCTATCAGGGTTTGAACTACAGCATCCCATCTCCTGAGCACTGCAGAAATTATTCCTGAATGCAGGAGCCAGGAGTAACTCCTGAGTATTGTCAAGTTTGGTCCCCCAAACAAAACAAACAAAAATTACTTAGGTTGGGTTTTTTGTATAACATAAATAAATAAAAATGCCACTAGGGTAAAATCAGAAATTAATGATCACATTAAATGTGTGTGCATACACACATATATATGTGTATATGTATGTATGTATATGTGTATGTATGTGTATGTATATGTATAGGTGTATAGTGTACATGTATATGTATATGTATACCTATACATATATAAAATATGTATATGTTAATATGTATATGTATATGATATATGTATATGTATATGTATATGTATATGTATATGTATATGTATGTATATGTATATGTGTATGTATATGTATATGTATATGTATATGTATATGTATATGTATATGTATGGGAGTTCCTTATTTGTGGGATGGAGGATTGGGAAGGAAAACTAGGCTAAGAGGAATAATGTAATTATACAGTTTTCTAAACCTCACATAGCAAGTTAGAAATAGGTTCTGGATATTGTTCTAGGGTTATATTTTTTGTACTCTAGAGTTTCCCAACTTTATTAGCCATAATTTCCTAATATGGTTTTGAAATATAGCTATAAAATAAATTTTTTAAATAAGCTAGGAATGTGTAATATCCTTGCTGGTGCAATAAATAAAAATATCTTAACAGGGGGCCAGAGCGATAGCCCAGGGTAGGAGCATTTGCCCTTGCACGTGGCCGGGCCCATGCTGGCCCAAGGTTTGATCCCGGCATCCCATATGGTCCCCTGAGCACCGCCAGGAGTAATTCCTGAGTGCAGAGCCAGGGAGTAACCCCTGAGCATCGTAGGGGTGTGACCCAAAAAGCAAAAAAAAAAAAATCTTAACAATAAAGACAGAAAAAAAAATAGGAATATTTTAGGATGCAAACTTTAGTCAGAAAAATTAACATGAGATTTAAATGAGAAGAGAGTCCTATAGATATTTAGTGAAAAATCATTTGAGATAGAAGGAACAGAAAGTACAACATCTGTTCACTGTAGCTGGAACTGATGAAAGAATGATGAGAAATGAAGACACAGTCATGGTAAGCTCACTCTCAGTATAACAGGAGTCAGCCTAGTCAGGAAAAGCAGCAGAGTATGACTTACTTTGCAAGTGATGGTAAGGCTTTTGGAGAAAGCAATCAGTACTCCTTTTAGGCAGAAACAGATAAAGCAGTGAGGAGACTTCAGACATCAGGCAAAAAATGCTAATTGTTAAATAGGGTGATTGACCACAGAGGTAAGGTTCTGGGTACATTTTATTTATTTATTTATTTATTTATTTATTTATTTATTTATTTATTTATTTATTTATCGGTTCTGGTAAGATTTCTTGATAGGGCAGAATGTACTGGGCCACAGAGCAGTCAAAGATTTTGTTAAGTTTTTCTTCTCTCAGCAAAGGAAGAATGAAGAATGAAGTTATCTTTAATTAAGTTTTCAATGGCTATATATTATGGACCAATATAATAACCACTGGCGTTGCAATGATAAAACTATGTCATAAAAATCTACAATTCAAAAGTTGTGTACTTGGCACAAGCCAATTTTATTACTATCTACTCACATAGACATATACCCATGGGAGAAGCAGATCAGTAGAAGTATATTAATACGGAGATAGAACTTTTAAATTAAATAGGTCAATGGATGATTTTTGTTGTGTGCTTTTCCATTTCTATCTTACCAAAGTTTACCAAAATAACTTTACAGTTTTTATAATCAGAAATAAACTTTAATGAGTATCCAAACTATACAAAAAGACTTGAAACTTAATGAAATTGCCATTATCTTGAAATTTTTGTTCATTTTAGTGTCAGATTTTGCTTAAAACTGTTCTTATTTCAAAAGATAAAAGCTTATTATTAAGTTAACTTAGAATAGATTATTTAGGAAAATTACCACTTTCAGCAGTTTGGAAGAGAAACGGATCACTAAAAACGCCAATGCCAGCACTGTTTTCAGCAGCAACCTAAAATAGATCACAATAGTTATATTCACGATCTTTTTTCCTAATTAAACAAACCACTAAGTAATAAAATATTGACTGGTCTTTAAAGTTAAAATATAGATAGTTTTCCTTGGGATTCCTATACACTTCAAAAATGAAAAACAAATATGGAGATTTCCCATGAGTTCATTTTCCCTAACAGAAAATTTCCATCAAAGTTTAATTCAAGGGGGCTCAAATTCCTAACAGAGAAAATAAGAAGAGTTTATGATCTTAATAATAATTATAATAAAGTTAATATTTTTTCAAGCAACTTTTTATATACCCTATTAGAGATTCAACACATCATATTTTTATCCACAAAATAAAAATAGAAGCTATTACTGTCAATTGACTCTCTCAGACTCTCTCAGTCTGAGTCTCTCAGACATGGGGCAGAGCTGTTCCTTGCTCTCCCTGTGCACAGCCATTCATGAGGCAGTTGGGAGGCATGGCGGGTTCTAGCCCTGGCCCACCACCTCAGCAGAGCCTCACAACAAGCCAGACCACCACCCTCACTCCCACGGGCGCCGCCATTTTCCCACATTTGGACTTCCCTCTCGTCAGAACTCCACCCAGCACACCAGCCCATCATAGCTTGGCTCAGCGCGGCCAAAGCAGCCGCACAGTTCATCAATAAATGCTTTATTTGGAGGTGTTTAAAAGAGTTTGCCTCCCGCTCGGCAAGCCTGGCAAGCTTCTCATGTTGTATTTGATATGCCAAATTCCAGTAACAATTACATTAGGTCATTCTCATGACCTAATATAATGGTTTGAGGCTCTTTATGTTCCTGTAGCAAGCCGATGCCCCTGGCTCTACTGGCATGAGACAGGACATATGGAGATATTACTGGTGCCTGCTCTAGCAAATAGATGATCAACGGAAGATCATGATCGTGATTACTGTCAACACTTTATAGATAAGAAAACTTGGATGAGAAAAGTAAAGAAAAACTGCCTAAATTTATACAGAAATAAATAGTATAATCAGAATTTAGTTGAAATTGCACTCATTTCAAAAATTTTTGCCTCTGATTTTGACTCTCACACCGGCCTGACTCCACCTCAGGTAACCTCCCCTGGGGTGTGCAGCTGGCCGGATGGGTGCCTGGGACCGGACCGTGGTAGAGCCCCAGGTCTCGCAGAAGGTGGAACTACAACCCCAGAAGTCCGAGCGGAACCTGAAGTAAATGGTAATTTTGAACTTTCACACCGGCCTCACTCCAAGCGGAACCAGAAGTAAACGGTCATTTTGAACTCTCACACCGGCCTGACTCCACCTCAGGTAACCTCCCCTAGGGTGTGCGGCTGGCCAGGAGGGCGCCTGGGACCATGGTAGAGCCCCAGGTCTCGGCAGAAGGTGGAACTACAACCCCCAGAAGTCTGAGCGTAACCGGAAGTAAATGGTCATTTTGAACTCTCACACCAGCCTGACTCCACCTCAGGTAACCTCCCTGGGGTGTGCGGATGGCGGGGGCATGCAACCGCTAATGCGCCGCTAATTAATAGAAAACTAGGAAATTCAACACCAAGGGAAAGTAATACCCTCAAGAAAAAAGAAACAGTACACCAGAGGAATCTATCCCTGAACACCACAACACCATGGGGAAACAACGCAGATCCCCAGCTCGAAGAACAGATGAAAGAATCGACCCTGAAGACTCAAAAAGAATACAGATGTGCATGATCTCTCTGACAATGAAATTAGAGAAGAAATTGGTAGGATGTTTAAGGAGCTCAACGAAAAAATTGAACAGATGGCCAATAAAATACAGGAGAACATAAACGAAGCAGTTGAAAGGGCTGTCAATAAACTACGGGAGGAAATGAGAGCAGAAATGAGAACCATGCAAATAGAAATATCATCGCCCTAAAAACTCAGTAGACAAAATGAAAAACACAATCGGGGGCTCTGAACAGTAGGATGACAGCAGCGGAGAGAGAGAATCAGTGAGACTGAAGATGAGCTGCAGAAAACACTCAGAGATCTACATAAGATGGAAAAAGACCGGATAATGGATCAGCAACGAAACAGAGAACAATGGGATGAAGCCAGGCGGAACAACATAAGAATCATAGGAGTCCCAGAGGGACAGAAAGTAACCCCAAGGATATTAAAACAGTTAAAAACATCCTGGCTAAAAGTTCCCGAGTTAAATGATGAAGGCATCCAGATCCAAGAAGCCCGAAGTGTACCAGCAAGAAGAGACCCCAATAGAAAAACCCCAAGACATCCTAGTCAAAGAAATGGATGCCATAGACAGAGACATAATTCTTCAGGCAGCAAGATCAAAAGAAGGAAATTGTATACAAAGAAGCATCCATTCGACTTTCAGCAGACTTCTCAAGAAGACACCCTCCAAGCCCGAAGGCAGTGGTGGGATATAGTAAAAAAAATTAATGAAATGAATGCTTCAGCAAGAATTCTTTATCCGGCTAAACTCTCGCTCAGATTTGAAGGACAGATATACAACTTCTTGGATAAACAACAGCTTAGAAACTTTGTAAAATCAAAACCAACCTTAAAAGAAGGACTCAAAGATCTACTATAAGACGAGACATAACCCAAAAGAACAACCAACCTATTCAGAAAGATGGCACAAAATCCCATGACAATAATCTCTCTCAATGTCCATGGTCTAAATGCACCAGTTAAGAGACACAGAGTGGCACAATGGATCAAAAAATTGAATCCAACATTCTGCTGCCTTCAAGAAACACACCTGAACAATTGGAGCAAAGACAGGCTCAAAATAAAAGGCTGGAAAACAATCCTTCATTCAAACAACCCATCCAAAAAGGCTGGGGTAGCCATACTGGTATCTGACAACATAGACTTCCAGGCTGAAGAAGGTCAGAAGGGACAGTGAAGGTGACTTCTTAATAGTCAAGGGATGCATATATCAGGAAGAAATCATGCTATTAAACATATATGCACCCAACGAGGGGCCAGCAAAATACCTAAAACAACTACTAATAGACTTCAAAGAAAACATTGACAGCAACACAATTGTAGTTGGAGACTTCCAACACTGCTCTATCAAGCCTGGATAGATCAACAAGATTGAAACTTACCAAGGAAATACTGGCCCTAAAAGAAGAGATGGAAGACAGAGGGCTGGTAGACATATACAGGGCATTTCATCCCCCAAAAAGCTGAATACACTTTCTTCTCCAGTGCACATGGAGCATACTCCAAAATAGATCACATGCTGAGCCATAAATCATACCTCCATAAAATCAAGAAGATAGAAATTGTGCCAACTATTTTTTCAGACCATGAGGCACTGAAAATAGAAGTTAATTGTACACAAAAACGGAAACAATACCAAGTACCTGGAAACTAAACAGCTCACTGCTGAACAACCAGCAAGTCATAAAAAGAAATCAAAGAGGAAATCCAAAGATTCCTGGAAACAAATGAGACTGAAGACACGAATTACCAGAACTTGTGGAATACAGCGAAAGCATTGTTAAGAGGCAAGTTCATAGCTCTTCAAGCCTTCATCAGAAAAGAAGAAAAGGCCATCATAAACAGTCTGACTTCACAACTTAAGATCTTAGAGAGTGATCAACAAAAGGAACCCAACCCAAGCAGAAAGAAAGAAATAATAAAACTTAGAGCAGAAATCAATGAGATGGAATGTCAAAAAACAATCCAGAAGATCAACGAAACCAAAAAGCTGGTTCTTTGAACAAATAAACAAGATTGACAAACCACTTGCAAGACTTGTAAGAAAAGAAAAAAAGAGAGAACCCAAATAAATAGAATCAGAAATGAAAACGGGGACATCACAAGAGAAACCACAGAAATTCAAAAGATCATCAGAGATTACTATGAGAGCCTGTACGCCACAAAACAAGAGAACCTAGAAGACATGGACAAATTTCTGAATTCCTATAGCCTCCCAAGTCTGCATCAAGAAGATTTGGAATACCTCAACAAACCTCTCTCCATCGAGGAAGTGGAATCGGTAATCAAAAGTCTCTTCAACTTGGTCCGAAGGATGTGAGTTATTGTTAAACTGCTTAACAAAAGTCTCTTCAAACACAAAAGCCCAGGTCCAGATGGATTCACCAGTGAATTCTACAAAAATCTTTAAAGAGGACCTACTCCCCAATTCTTTTTTAAGCTCTTCCGGCAAATTGAAGAAACAGAAACACTCCCAAATAGCTTTTATGAGGCACATATCACCCTGATACCCAAAGCAGACAAAGATGCCACAAAAAAAGGAAATCTACAGACCAATCTCCCTGATGAATACAGATGCTAAGATCTTCAACAAAATACTAGCAAAAAGAATCCAAAGAGTCATCAAAAAGATTATACACCATGACCAAGTGGGATTCATCCCGGGAATGCAAAGATGGTTCAATATCCGCAAGACAATCAACATAGTACATCATATCAACAAAAGAAAAATAAAAAGCATATGATCATATCAATAGATTCAGAGAAGGCATTTGACAAGATTCAACACCCGTTCATGATGAAAGCTCTCCGTAAAATGGGGATTGAAGGAACCTTCCTCAAGATAATCCAGACCATCTACTACAAGCCCACAGCGAGCATCATTCTCAATGGGGAAAAACTGAAAGCATTCCCCTTAAGATTAGGGACAAGACAAGGCTGCCCACTCTCACCACTTCTATTCAATATAGTACTGGAAGTACTTGCCATAGCAATCAGGAAGAAAAAAAGACATTAAGGGTATCCAGATAGGAAGGGAAGAAGCCAAGTTATCACTATTTGCAGATAACATGATATTATACCTGGAAAACCCGAAACTCTCTACCAAGAGGCTCCTAGAAATAATACATTCCTATAGCAGAGTAGCAGGGTACAAAATCAATACCCAAAAGTCAATGGCCTTCCTATATGCAAACAGCGAAAGAGAAGAAAGGGACATTAAAGAAACTATCCCATTCACAATTGCGCCGCAGAAAATCAAATACCTAGGAATCAGTTTGACAAAGAATGTAAAGGATCTCTACAAAGAAAACTACAAAACGTTACTTCAGGAAATAAAAGAAGACCTGAGGAAATGGAGACATATTACCTGCTCATGGATCTGAAGGATTAACATTATCAAAATGGTAATACTCCCTAGAGCTTTATACAGATACAATGCGGTCCCTATAAAGATACCCATGATGTTCTTCAAAGAAATTGAACAAACACTCCTGAAATTTGTATGGCATAATAAAACTCCACGAATAGCTAAAGCAATCCTTGGGAAAAAGAAGATGGGAGGTAGCACTTTTCCCAACCTCAAGCTCTACTACAGAGCAGTTGTAATTAAGACAGTGTGGTATTGGTATAGAGACAGACCTGTAGACCTATGGAATAGAACTGAGTATCCAGAAACACATTCTCAAATATACAACCACTTAATCTTCGATAAAGGAGCAAAAAATATTAAGTGGAGCAAAGAAAGCCTCTTCAACAAATGGTGCTGGGAAAACTGGGCAGCTACATGTAAAAAAATGAACTTAGACCTCCTTCTAACGCCATGCACAAAAGTCAGATCAAAATGGATTCTAGATCTCAACATTAGGCATGAATCTATAAGGTACATCGAAGAAAACATAGGAGAAACGCTCTACGACATCGAAACAAAAAGTATCTTTAAAGACGACACACCACTGA
Source organism: Cryptotis parvus (assembly GCA_021461705.1). NCBI lineage: Eukaryota > Metazoa > Chordata > Mammalia > Eulipotyphla > Soricidae > Cryptotis > Cryptotis parvus. Next base: position 20,890 of record JAJIBD010028038.1, read on the forward strand.
CCAAGCAAATGGAAGCAAAGATAAACAAATGGGATTATATAAAACTAAAAGCTTCTGCACCTCAAAAGAAACGGTGACCAAGATACAAAGACAATCCACAGAGTGGGAAAGGATATTCATCCAATACCCATCTGACAAGGGACTAATATCCAGGATATATCAGGCACTGGTAGCCCTTCACAAGAAAAAAACAGCCAACCCCATCAAAATATGGGGAGAAGAAATGAACAGAAGCTTCCAAAAAAGAAATTCGAATGGCCAAAAGGCATATGAAAAAGTGCTCTTCAACTTTTAATCATCAGGGAGATGCAAATCAAAACAACAAAGAGGTACCATCTCACACCACAGAGACTGGCACACATCCAAAACAGCAAGAGCAACTGGTGCTGGTGTGGATGTGGTGAAAAAAAGGGACTCTGATCCACTGTTGTTGGGAGTGCCGACTGGTCCAGCCCTTTTGGAAAACAATATGGGCATTCCTCTGAAAAATAGATATTGAGTTCCCACATGATCCAGCAATAGCACTCCTGGGAATATACCCGAGACCGGGAAAACGCATAGCAGAAACACTATCTGTACTTCTTTATTCATCTCTGCGCTATTCACTATAGCTAGAATCTGGAAACAACCTAAATGCCCGAGAACAGAGGACTGGCTAAAGGAACTGTGGTTCATCTACACTATGGAATACTATGCGGCTGTCAGAAAAGATGAAATTTACCTGCAAATGGATGGACATGGAGACTGTCATGCTGAGTGAAATTAGTCAGAAGGAAAGGGACAGATATAGAATGACTGCATTCATTAATTGGGTATAAATAGATACCAGTGTTTTACTATATGTGGGAAATGGTAATGGCAGATTAAAACTACCATTGAATATACACAAAGAGACTTAAGTGATAAACTCTATATATCTGCAGGGCTAGCCACAATGTGTAAAATAAGAGGGAGAGAGATGCAGAGACAGAGAGAGACAGAGAGAGAAAAGAGTGGAAGGGCTGTCTGCTATTAAGGCAGTATGGGGGGTGGGCGGGAGGGGTGGGGTACATTGGTGGTGGAAATGGGACACTGGTTGGGGGGTGGGTGCTGTTATACTGTATTAGCAAGAACCAATTATGAACACCTTTGTAATTGTATGTTTCACGGTGGTATAATAAAAATAAAAAAAATTTGCCTCTTTGTACTCATGCAGAAGTACAACTATTTCTGTTCACAGATATGACTATATGTGTACACATATATGTAGTATTTAACTTTCATGTTAAATTTATAACTTAATCAGATAAAATACTTAGAAAAAGTTTAAATAAGTAGTTCTAATTTATCATTTATACAAAGTATTCTATAATATAAAAGTGGGAAAATTCTTTCTGACTTGACAATTTAATTAAAAGATTAGGACAGGTATTGAAATGTGAGAACACAATTATTAATCTCTGTCAGATGTCATAAGTTGAGCAGACAGCCTTGATTTAAATTGCATTTCTACAACCAACTTCCAAATCATCAACTTATGTCAGTGCTTTATGACCAATTCTCCTTTTCTCTGGAAATGGGAAAGATCATATAGTTGTTTTAAGGTCTAAACAAAATAACGTATAAGGATTTAGTCACAACAATGACTTGTAAGTATCTAATGAAAAGCTCAATAAAAGATTCTTAATAGACATGAAATAAGAGAAATCAAAGTAATGGATGCAAGCTGAGAGAGGTTGGCTAAACTACATTTCTATCAGCAATGCCCTCTTATGCCATATTAAAGTGTAATCTTTATTACCTATAATAACATTTTAACATGCGTGGTAATTAGAATATGTACTGTCTGTACTACATCAGTCTTCAGATACCAAGGAAAATAATCATGACTCTTTAAGTTAAAAAGTTTCTGCAATGAAATACTATCACAACTCTGAATTTGATATCTACATAAATAAAGGTTTATTTCATCCTTTTCTTTTCCTGACAATACTGTGAGGAGAGCACGCCTCCTGTGCTCTCAGGTTTTTGCTGTGTTCTTTGATTTCAATAAAGAAACCTTATAAAAACTGTTCCTTTCTCATCGTTTCTTACCACCTGGAAAGCCATCTCAGTTACCTTTGATCACATATTTACACTATACCTATAGTTTCTTTTTTTACATTTAATTATCATCTAAACCCAAAAGCCATATTAGTATTGCTTAAAAAAAAAGAAAAAACAACATATTTCTATTCTGAAATCATAGTGATCTTTTAACTTTAAATGTTTCACATATCCTAATTTAGAACGTATTTAGATATGCTTTCTATTTTATATGTAATAAGATGCTAAATTTTACACATTTAACATTATGAAGAACTAAAATTTCTTCAATGCAGACAGTAAATGCTCAGGAAATGTTTGATGAGGGGAATTAAACTGTCTGGTTCTTTGAGAAATTTGTTCAATAGAAAATTTCAAGCCATTATGCAGACTTCTGTTAACAGACATAAATATTAAAAGGATAAAGATAAAAGAGAAAAATATGAAAACTAAACTTAATGAAAGCAATATTTTCACTTACATAACCTAAATTATTTCATTATGTGATTTATTCTTTAGAGACGTCACAAAAGAAAATGTTTCTTAAAATAGATGATTCAAATAACAAAAATGAAAAGAATTATATTCATTTGATTTTACAAGCCCATGTGAGCATTCAAGCTATGGTTCAGATGTTCATTCTTCACTCATAGTCTGTGTTTAGCTACAATAATTTGACCAGAGAAGAAAAAACCGCTCCTTAACTTTTGAAATGGAGAACTATTTTAATACAAATTAATTCCAAATATTTACCTTAATTTCATACGTTGTTCCGGGATTAAGATTTGTAAGAAGAACTTCCAGACTGTCTGGCTTCGCTCTAACTTGTGTATAAACAGTCTGCATCCATGGGCAAACTTCCTTATATTTCACAATGTAAGAGAGAATTCTTCCATTTGGAGTAGGTGGTGTATTCCAAGAGAGAAGAATCCCAGCAGATCCCACTCTTTCCCCTGCTAGATGTACTGGAGGCCCTGGTTCTGGTTGTAAAAATCATGTTGTTAGAAGATCAAATAATGTACGCATTTGCATAATAATAATGTAATTATTATTATGCAAATGACAATATCTTCAAGTATAGTCTTTTGACATTTCCAAAAACTCATTACTTTTTAAATGTGAATTTACTCTCCTGAGAGATTTGCTACTAAAAGCTGAAAGGAAAAAAAAAGAAGATTAAATACTTAGGGGAATACCAAAGGTTTTTTTTAGTAAGAATGTAGGAAATGGAATGCTACTAAATACCGCATACCAAGTCTACTGTTGACGCCAAATCATTTTTAGAAAACTACTTGATGCAAGATTTAAAACTATAAAAGCTAAGAAAATAAGAAAAAAGTATTATGAGCTGAATAATTGTTCTCAGCAAGTGTAATGAGTTTATTTTCATGGTCCTGCATGATTTGTTATTGTTAACAGATTTGTTATTGTTAACCCATTCACAAAAAAAAATGTACAAAGCAATTATCCTGCTCCTGAAAAGTAAAGACAGAAACCAATAAAGTGTAGATGTAAACTAATGCCTTTTCTTTCATTTGCTTTAATTACTAAAGTATTTTCATACATAATTTGTTTACTGATATTAGTATTTCCGTACAAAAGCATCACACTACCTTCAAATACTTCACATGCTCCAGATGTAATTTAAAACAGACTTACTTGTTACATTTGTTGTCACTGTCCTGCTAACAGGTGAGCTGTATGTTGTAGCAGAAATAGAAGAGATGGTTCCATCGTACCTGCTACCAGCAATAGCATCGGGAATATCAGCCTAGGATATCCAAAGAAAATAACTGAGTGAAAAGTTTCTGAAATGCAAGAAAGCTAAAATAATAGTTGTACCACAATTTAAAAAATAATAAAGTAATTCAACACTATATAACACTACACTGCTTATAGTATTACAAATTCTATACTGTTGTGAAAATAGAAATTTGTTTCACTGCACACCTACTCACCAAGCACATATAAGAAAAACTTTTAAAGTACACTGCATTATCAAAGTCTAAATCAGTCGTTTACATCAATAAGAGTTCACTGTGAGAATAAACAACTATTTCAGTCTTAAGAAATCTATAGCACATTGCTCAGTACTAATTCTTAAAAGTGCACATGAAATACCTGTGTTTCCAAAGTTCCAGAAAAGAGTAAGAGAAGAATAAGAAAATCCATCATTATTACATTTTTCAGGCAGTGGAATCACATTGATGGCTTGAGAGAGAAATGTTGCCTGCATTAATGATTTAGAGAGATCCTCCTGGCAAGTACACAATTAATGAGCCTGGATTACTCAATAGCTCTGCTCTTTCTTTGTTAAACTATTCATGAAGCCTTGGATGGCTGGCTGTAGGTTCAGGGTAGACCTAAAAAAAAAAAAAAGCATAGAGTTGCTAAGGTAACAGTTCACCAATGGTGAAACTCTAGACTCATCAATTGAGCAATGTGTTTTTGTCTTCATTTTACGCTGTTAAAACACTGTCAAAAGACTCAGTTTTCTTGGTGGTTAGATTTCATAAATAACTTTTTTACTAGGACCAAATATAAATGCAAGTTGGCTTGGCAAATATAATAATGAAAACTGCAATTGATACTCTCCACCTCCAAGATCTTTGATAGTAACAAAGCCACTGTCAGGAACTAGATCCACAAGAAACCTTTCCACATGGCCAGAGGGGCAGGCTCTGTTGCAGAGAAAAGGAATGGCAGAAATATTAAAAGTTCTATGTTTGTGGGATTTTTTCTGGTTCAGATATTAAAAACAGCAGATTAGAATAATTATTCTGAAATTAATTCTGAAGTTTAATACTGAAACTTCATAGAAAAAGGTAGATAGGAATAACCTAAGGATCATGTTTCAAAATAATCATATTACTAGAAATCACTGAGTTCCCTTCATTGATCTCTAACCTTATACAGGGTGTTACATATTTATATTAAAAACATTCAATTTCTAAGTATAATTATCAGAACAATATGTTTATATATAGGTTTCTAGGATATTGCTTATCTACTAAAACTTTCAGTTGACCCATTGCTTTTTGAAACATATACTCAAAATGAAAATGTTAATCAATTTGAGTATTTTAATGCAGAATAAACACAATTTATCCAAACTGGAATATTCACCAAATAAAAAAATTTAAACTGCCCACTTTTTACAGGTATTATGTATTCCTAAAAAGAAAATGTAAATTTTCATATTGGAAATATATCAATATATGCCTTTTTAAATGGTAAGTTCTAATTGTTCTTATTTCAACCACATTTTTCTACCTTTGCTCCCACTGTTTCCACTGCTTTGTTTATGCTGCCTGTTACTCCTTGAAGGGAGTTTTCTACATAAGTTTCCTCTGATTGGTTGCCAATGAGTCAAGTCTGCAGTCTGCCTTATCTTAGAGCAGATTCCAGATAAATAATATAGGGGAGGAGGGAGATTAAGAAGTCAAGCATGTGGAAAACATACCTGGTGCAGTCTAAATCTAACACTTTCCAAAAGAAAGGAGTGTGAAATTAATCACTGAACTCCATTCATCATTTTAAGTGGATCCCTTACCATAGAAGATTAAAAATGAGAACATAAAAATATAAATTTCCTGTCAAAACTACAAGGCACATTGCATAAAATAAAAATTGGTTAATTTATTGGTATATTTAGAAGGATATAATCTTAGAATTTTTTATAAACTTCCTCTAATAGTATAACTCTCTCCCAACTATTGAACTAATTTTTATCACGACATCCTCAAACATACGTTACTTGGAATCACCTGCAAATTTACCCACATAATGCACAAAATTTTAATAGTAAGTCTTTAGAAATACTGAAAATCAAAAAAGAAATTCCGGTTTTTATGGGTAGAAATTTTTTAATTCTTGTACATAAAAGCTTGCATTTTTTCTGGGATGATTCCATACATGGACCTATCCTCCATTCTCAGGCTTGGAAGAAAAAAGTTTTACTCTCCTCACCAACCCATATTTATCTAGACAGAAGTCTAAGTTCAACCAACTAATTATTACTTGCACGTGCTAGCAATAATGAGAATACAGTTATTTCAAGAGTCCCGAGAGTAACTATTTTGTCATGACATTTTAAATAATCTTAAAGGAGTAGGATACAACTTTGGAATAAAAAGAGGATAAGATAAGTGAGGACTAGTTACTAAGATGCTGATAAGATAGGATGCAGTTTCCTTGACTGTGGTTTAAGATTACACACTGAAGAATACTTGGCTAAGGATTCTCTTGTCTCACCAAGAGAAGGAAGAATATATTTGTTTGGGAATTTTTCCAATCTGATCAAGAGGGAAGATCTGGAATCTCCAGGACAAATTTCAAGACAGAAGATGTGGAATCTTCAGGACAAATTTTAAAGCTCTCCAGGAAAAGGGCTTTGAAAGCAAAATGAATGAAAGTCCTAAAAACAGACAGACCACAGACTAAAGGGAGAAAAATTAGTTGAATAACAGGATCAGGTGAAAAAGAACTGTCCAATAACCATGTAGGTCTAATTAAGATGCAACATTTCTCTCCTCAGTACAATAGCAGGCACTGAAAAAATTTAAGCAGAAAAGCAATTTGGCTTTTTACTTTAAATAAATATTCTGTAATATGTATATGAATTAGAGGAGGTAAAACTGGCAGTGCAAGGTTAATTATTGTATAGATGGAACAATTCATAAATCATTATGAAAGAGTGCCACCTTCCTGGATATAAACTTAAAGAGTCAATTTGCAAAAGTACACTTAATAAAAAATGCTCAATATGCATCTATGAAATTAAACCTGAAAATATGAACCAGAATATTACTCTCAATCTGTTACTAACCAATAGAAATAGGACCATAAAGTACATTTGAAGTTCTAAGAGAACAAAAATCACATTGCATTTTATTTAATTAGGTCTAAGAAAAGGTATTCTAGACTGATGATTTTATTATACTTGTGTAATAAATTAAAACTTAGTACCCCAAGAATTTATAAGATGGCCTGTGATGGAATTACTTTGTCAAAAACTCTTTTTTAAGTTTAAAAGCTTTCTTTATGGCATTATAGTTCAAAGCTTTTAATAGATCTTTTAGAAGTACAGCACAATAAAAATTGCAACATAAGGCACATTGAAAAGTGAAAAATGGAATATAAACTTAATCTATTTTTTGGGGTCACACCCGGCGATGCTCAGGGTTGTTCCTGGCTCTTCACTTAGGAATTACTCCTGGTGGTGCACGGAGAACCCTATGGGATGCCAAGGATTGAACCTGGGGCAGCCGTGTGCAAGGCAAACGCCCTACCCACTGTGCTATCACTCCGCCCCATAAACTTAATCTTAAGAAAATGTTTTAACCCGATAAAAAGAAAACATGGTTCTTCATAATTAGTATAAAACCATCATTTTGTTACTATCTCTTTATATTGTTCTGAAATCCATGTATGTTTCCCATCTGACTTTGGACACACCACATCTCAAGGCTCCATAATTATGTGCCATTAGCAATACACAGATGTAAGCCATCCTTCTACAATTCCTCTTGCTTTTGGAAAGTTTACCTAAACTGTATTGTTAAAAGCTGACCCAAAAATAAAAAAAAAAACAGAATCCTATGATTGGGGCATATAAAAAATTAAGAGTTGACTTTTGAAATTAAAAAGTACAAGCTATAATAATTGACTGCTAAGAAAGAGCCTAAGTGGGAATTCAAAATGGAAGAACAAGCTTCATAGGAGGTTTCTTCCTGATTTGAGTTCTTAAAAAGAGTGCACAATACAGGAGATAGAACCAAGTACATTTTGCTTGATGGTCACTAAACTAGATATATCATAGCTGTGCTGTGGTATATAGTACCATCTTCTTTACTGTACATAAGGAAAGGGTTTTGGGGACCAGACTGATATTAGAGCAGATAAGGCTTTGGCCTTACTTAAAGCCAACACGGGTTTGATCCCTAGCATCCTGTATAGTCCCCAAGCACTGGCCGGAGTCACCCAAAAAGAAAAGAAATAAGTTTCATTTATCATAATTTTTAAATATTTGTTAAGTGATCTTTAAGCTTTCTAACCAAGCACATTTTTTCATAATTTCCAGAAACAAATGTGATTTTTGCCAAATTCTGACCCATTTAGAAGTTATGGGGAATTTTAGGGAAAATTGATCATAATTAAGAGAATTCTGCTGATATGTAGTGTATATAAACCAAGAATTCTACTAAATAAACTTCTATCCACAGGAAAAAATATTACGAGATGATCACTCATTTTTAATAATACTGAGTTTACCCTGACACAGACTGGGAACTGCCATTATTGGTCCATATTAGTGCCTTTTACTATACACTTTATCAATTGTGACAAGCCAAAGTAAAAGATTCTTGATACATAATTTACCATTTAATAAATAATGAAGACATGACTAGAGTAATAGTACAGAGAGTAGGGCACTTATTTTGCAAGCAGCCGACTTGGGTTCCATCCCAGAAACCACATATAGTCCTTCAGCCCACCAGGAGTGATCCCTGAGCACATATATGGGAGTAAGCCTGGAATGCAATGGGGTGTGGCTCAAAAACCAAAAACAAACAAAAATCAATATATTATATATATCATCATATATAAATATAAATACTTGCTTGACAGGCCATATGGATATTACTGGTGTCTGCTCGAGCAAATAGATGAACTAAGGGAAGACAGTGATACAGTGATGGTTGCATATAAATCATATAAAATTAAGTATAATTGAGTGAGACAGCCATGGGGCAGAGCTGCTACTGACTCTCACTGTGCCCAGCCGCTCGTGAGGTGCCGGGAGGGATGGCAGGTTCTAGCCCTGGCCTGCCACCCCAGCAGAGCCTCACAACAAGCCACATGACCCCACTCCATGAGGACCTCCATTTTCCACATCTGGACTTCCCCCTCGTCAGAACTCCACCCAGCAGACCAGCCTATCACAGCTCGGCTCGCGCGGCCCTTGCGGCCTTGTGGTTCATCATAAATGCTGGATTTTGAGATGACTACAAGAGTATGCTACCCACACGGCAGAGCCTGGCAAGCTACCCGTGTCGCATTTAATATGCCAGATACCAGTAACAATTATAGACCTCATTCCCATGACCTGATGGATTGGTTTGAGGCTCTTTATGTTCCTGGAGCAAGCAGGTGCGCTTGGGCTCTACTAGCATGAGACAGGTCATATGGAGATGTTACTGGTGCCCGCTCGAGCAAATCGATGATGAACGGGAAGACAGTGATACAGTGATACAGTGATAATTGAGTGCTTTTTAAGAACCATACAGAATCTGAAATATCAATGTAATTTCATGTTTAAAAGCTATTTGGTAGGTTGCTAAAAGTGCTGAGTGTGAAACCCAAGAATAAAGTTGGTGTATAAACTCTAAATTCATTTAGAAATGCACTGATACATAATTTATCCAAGATGCTTATATGCTGTTCCTAGAAATTTTAAATGTTATTTAGCATGACAGTGAGGAATTAGTAAATGGAATTAATAAGACTGTGGTCCTGGGTTGGAGAGATAGCTAAAATGTTAGATCGGGGCCGGAGCCATGGTCCAGCGGATAGGGCAATTGCCTTGCACGCAGCCTGCCCATGCCGGCCCGGGTGCGATCCTCGGCATCCCATATGGTCCCCTAGCACCGCCAGAAGTAATTCCTGAGTGCAGAACCAGGAGAAACCCATGATCATTGCCGGGTGTTACCGAAAAAGCAAAACCAAAAAAAAAAAAAATGGGGCCGGAGCTATAGCTCAGCGGGTAGAGCGTTTGCCTTGTGCGTGGCTGGCCAATGCCGGCCCTGGTTGGATCCCGGCATCCCATATGTTCCCTGAGCACTGCCAAAAGTAATTCCTGAGTGCAGAGCCAGGAGAAACCCTGAGTATTGCCTGGTGTGACCCAAAAAGCAAAAATAAATAAATAAATAAATATAATAATAATAATAATAAAGAAAATAAAATAAAATGTTAGATCACATGTGTACCACATGAAGGTCCTGATCTGATTACGGGAATTGTATGTTCCCTGCCCCCACCAAGCACCAACAAGTAAGGGATCTGATGGCCACTGGACACAGTCATATCCATGCACTGAACCCACATGATGGGGCTCAGTATCGATGACTATGGTCCCTTTGATAAGAGAGACAGAGAGGAGAGAGAGACAGAGACAAAGAGCAGAAGAGAAAGCTCAATGGGTTAGACCAAATTTGATTCTCAGCATAGCACTTATAGGGTAACCCTGGTGGTCCCCAGAACGCAGGTTACCAGTCACCAGCAGATCACTGTCAGGGTCACATAGCTGGGCTGAGCATTTTTGTTATCAGTAGAATTATGAGATCATATGGTAAGCTCTTGTTAAAAACTTTTAGACTCTCTAGATTGGTATCCAAAGAGACTTTATTAGTTTACAACCCTACCAACAGTATCCACGGATTTATTTTCTCTACACTCTCATAAGCACTCATTTCTGGTCTTTTATGATGGTCACTGATATGAGATTATTCTGAAGTGATATATAATGTTGTGAATGGAACTGGTGTCCAAAGCAAAGCATACATGTGATAGTATCTCAGCATACATGCAATGGTCTCAATCTATAAATATGTTTATACTTCAACATTACTTCTCATTCTATTTACTATGAAAAATTATATATATGCATATATATATATACACACACACACATATATCCCCGGTAGTCAGATCTGTAACTATAGTTCAGTTATCATTTCACAAACAAGACAACAAGATAATCCTTTGTAAATGTTTTGTTTTAATATATAAATCTTGTAATGAGAAAATCTGGTCTCTGTTGGATTTCACATTAAATTTGCATAAGATGTATTCTCGTCTTTTAATGTTAAGCCACATGCTAGATGGACCTACTTAAAAAGTAAATTATATGTAAACAAAAATAGCACATATATAAAGCAAATATAATTAAGTAATTTAACAAATTCTGTAATAATCTTTTGTTATTCGTTTAACATCATAAATATATAGCTTTTCAATTAGAGAAAAAGGGATACAAAAAATACATGAGTTTTAATCCAAGCAGCAAATACCTGCTTTAATCAATTATAAGCCACTCCCAATAGTCATTCCTTTAGATTTGCATCTCCTGAGTGTTCATAACCACATTATTCTTTTATAGCTATATTCATGGCTATGCTAGCTACTACTATATGAGTTTTGAATAAAGATGAGAAAAAAATCAACCAAGTTAAAAAGTGAGAGAATCGCTGACACTTCAAAGGTTGTTCATCAAAGTTTTAGTGTTTCTCCATCACCACATTTTTTTTAATCCACACATTAATGAAAGTTGTTTCTTCATAATAATTTCATTCCACTAAAGGGAATTCCTTTAACCTCACAAACTTTCATACACACAAAAGTTGGTGGCTGAAACTATTACTACATCTTACCTCAAATCATTACAATACTTACAATGAATTTACAACATTGGCAGAGAAAGAAATTCTTTGCTTGTTAAATCTCTTCAGTAAAAATAAATTATTCATGGTACTAGATAGTTATAATATAGACATATATGTGTATGCACTCAAAAATAACTGTACCTGTACATACAAAGTCTATATGTGATATATATATATATGTTATATATACTTGTTATTACCATAATTAAACACTCCTGCTAGGAAAAAATATTGTCTCTTGGTGAGACATGTGCTTAATGAGCAAATTTCCTGCTCCTATGTCTGGTTGATAATAAACAAATAAGTTAGAAAATAAAATAGGACAGAGAAATTAATATGCAGTAACCCTGACGAAGATGGTCTCCTCCATGATTGCTAGGCTTGAGTCATGTTTCCCCTACCCAGGCAGGCTGGCATATTCTAAAGATGCGAACAGCTAAAACAGAAGGTATAAGTCCAGGGGAAGACCTGGACAGAGTTGGAAAAAGGTCAAGCCACAGTGGATTTGACATGTCAGTGTAGTCAGTGAGGTGAGAATAAGCCCCAGAGCTCCCTAGCGTACTCAACTGTTTGTCTCACACGAGCAATATTTGAAAGGCTGGTAAACAGTTATTCCTGGAAGTCAGGCTGAGTTCTTCTGGGAAGTAGAAGAAAGACTAAGAGAGAAAACAGAACTAGACACCTGGATACAGAAGATAGCCCATTCCTTTCCTGAATGAAGGAGTGATAAATGACAGGACTTAGCCCAGTCCATCTTCCACTGTAGCTCAGGGAATATGGCTTTCGTGAAAATTCAAGAACTGGCATTGTCTTTAGAAAACTTTCTGGATGCAATGAGGGTTTCAATACCTGCATATTTTAAAAATATTAATGGTTATCTTTAATTGCAATATTTACTCATACTCTGTACTTTGTGTCTGCAAACATAAAAATATATAGCTAAAAAGTACTTACATAAATTTTGTTATTTTAAAAACAATTGCTATACTCTAGGAGTTAAAGGAAAGAATTTTCTAGGCGGACATGTTTATCGCTGTCTTGTGGGGAAGGTGTTTTGTTATTGAAGGATGACCGTCATGAAGTCCAGAAGCATGTCATAGCATATTGATTTACAAGGTGCCGCTGACAATTACCTTGCTTGTCTGGCATATGGAATGATAGGAGGAGTGAATAGAATGCTGAGAACTTTTGGAATGAAAAAGACTGTAATGTAGAAAAAGAAAAAATATGTTAAGAAAAAGTAGCATAAAATAGAAGAATATAAAATTAATACAGTACTAAATTAATATATACAAAGTATTTCATTAAAGCATTAATAAAGGGATAGAAATAACATAACAATATCATTGTGTTTAATTATGAGCATTTTAATGTGGTTTGAATTTAAATGCAATATAAAAAAAGAATTTTTTCAGTTTATAAAATATACATTCCTAATAAAAACTAAGTAAAGAAAATTTAAGTCATGCCTATATTAAAGCATAGTATTAAGACCTATGATGGTTAATTTTAAATGATTAGAATATGATCCAGTTATACAAGTATGCTCTGCTAAAAAAAAACCGGATACTGTTTCTTAATTCATTAAAATTTAACAATTAATCCCATCGGTTCACAAAGAGCAGGATAGCCATTAGTGGTAGAGTCAATGAAAATACTTTGAATCCTAAAAACTAAGCTTCCTAAAATAAGCTTTATTTTATAACAAATCCAAAATGAATAGTGCCTCTCTTTAAAAATGTTTTCATACAAAGTAAAAACTAGTTTTGTACTAAAATATTTGTATCCAAAAAAAAATAATTGTGTTAGTCTCTGTCAAATCTAAGGAAGATAATTTATAAGGCATTTATACTGATATATGAGAATTAGGACAGGTAAATATAAAATCCATGGTTTATTACAATGAATATTTTAAATGCTTTTAATTTTAACTGAGAACACCTACCCTAAATATAGAAGTGAACTGAAGTATCCTGCTTAGGATAGAATTTTTATGAAAGATTTATTATTAAAGATGCCCTATCATTGAATGACATTTACAAATGACAATTAGAACGCTCATTCCTCAATTGTGAACTTACTGTAATAGAATATCTTCTCCTTTTTCCCATGAATCTGATTCTTACTGATCTCAAAGTTCATCTCAAGTTCAAACATTTCCTGATAACAATATACTGTATTGATTTTTTACCTCAATAATCAACCTAATCATTTATAAGAATACTTGGGCATAAATTTTTTATTTATTCATCAAATACTTATTGAATATCTGTTGTAAGAAAAACATTCTTTCAGGTACTAGAGATATCATAGACACAAGAAAGAAATGCTTTCTTTTTTTCTGTGCTATTTTTAAAATTTTTTTATTATACCACCGTGAGACAAACAATTTCAAAGGTGTTCATAATTGGATCTTGGTAATACAGTATTCCAGCACCCATCCCTCCACCAGTGCCCCATTTCCACAACAATGTACCCCACCCCCTCCCACCCACCCCCAGGCTGCCTCAATAGCAGGTAAAGAAATGCTTTCTAATTGTTGGGAAGTTGCATTACAGTGGTATCATCTAATTAAGCAAACAAATAAATTAAGAAGATAACTGAGCTACATCCTAAAGTAAATAGAAAAAGGTATTTTGTTTGTATTAGGTAATCAGGGAAGGAAATCAGGGGGAGAAGATGATATTTGAGCTGATAACTCAATGATAAGGAGATGCCAAGAAAAATGCTAGTGAGGTCCAGATAACTGTAAATTCCTTACGAAAACCTTGCAGTGGGGGATGTGCTTGGCATGGTCAAGGAACAGAAAAATAAACAAATGTGTTTGCAACATAGTAACTCAGCAGACAGGCTAGTTAAAGTTCAAATGAGGTGAGGATTTATGCTTCTTTCCAAGAGCAGTGGAAATCCAGGTGAACGTAATGACATGAGATTAGAAACTTGCAAGGATATAAATGGAAACACAGTGGAATGCCATTCATCTATAAGAAAAGATTAAATGGAATTTTCTGCTACATGGATGCATCTGGAGAGTAATATATTGAATGAAGTAAGTCAGAAAAGGAGGGACAGATACATAATGATCTCTCTCATATGCTACTTATAAAGACATATGATAAGCAATAACAATTGTCAAAGACATTAAAACTCAAGGACAGATCGAGAGAAATAAGCTTATTATTGGTGGAGTCTAAATAGTAGGTTACCCCCAAATAATGAGGGTGGAGAAAAATAGACACTATAGTGAAGGTTAATGGGGCTAAATGTTGTATGAATGAGAGTCAATCACTATAATATTATAAATAAATGCCCTTGAATAAAACTATTTTTAAAAGAGTTAAAACAGAGAGACCAGTTATGAAGCCATCAACAACAATCTGCCACATAGTGATTGATCATAATGAGAAATGGTAGTGAAAGGTAAAGCAGAGATGGGAAGAGATGGGCACATTCAGGGAGCTATTGTGGAGGCAGAAGTAGAAGAAACTGATAGACCAAAGTATGAGGAAATTGGAGGAATGGAGGTAACTTAAAAAGTGATTTCTAGATAATTCCCTTCCTGAGATGGAAGAGTCTAAGGAAACACGGATAGTCACAAGAGAATCCACACAACATTGTAGGCTATGATAAGAAAATACCTAAACTCAACAAGAATTTTTATTTCACTTTGCTTGCCTTGTATACAGCCAACTTGGATTTGATCCCAAGCACCAAATGTGGTCCTTGAGCCCAAGAGGATAGATCCCAGAGTACAGATCCAACAGTAAACCCTGAGCACTGCCAAGTGGGCACCACCCCCACCAATAAAAGAAGGAAAAAGAGTACCAAAATATTGTATTGAATAATAATTTTATGATAACTGAGAGGACTAACAAATCTAACATTTTTAACTTAGTCCTTTCACTAATTTCTTTACACTTGGGGAACTTCTTTTCTACTTTCCTATAAAACTTTCTACTTTCAAAAAAAAGAATATAATAATTTTTCTGAGTCACACAGTAAGAATAAAGTAGGGGTTCAATGCAAGCACCCAAGGACCTTGATTCTTCCACATTTTCATACTACCTAGCAGTCACCCCTTACCATAGGATGACAGACTTTAGATATCACATAAAAAGTCCCATCATATTAGACAATTTATTTGATTAGATAATCTAGGTTAGTGTGTTAAGACTGAAAAAAAAATACTTGTAGACTAATAAAAAAGACAGTTCTGCTTTAATTTGAACTCTACTCTAAAGATAGTAAATATTTACTCAAAGAAATGACCCTAGGATATTAGCACACATACCTCAGTAATAACTATAAAAACAACTTATAAAAAGCAACACAGAAAATATTAAAGAGAAATTTAATAGAAACTCTGGGCAAGGAAATAACAACCCCTAATAACAAAATAAAATAAAATATTGAGAAAGAAGGGGCACTGATAAGTCCATTGTTTCACCTGATTGTTAAATCCATATTATAAAAATCTCTTTATAGATGTGACAGCCAACATTAGTAACTTATCGCATGTGGCTATTGAATACTTTAAATGTATGTGGCATAAAGTGAAAATTACTGTAGGTGTGAAACAGTGTATTTCATGTAAAATAATGTAAAATATATTAAAATATTATACTACTTACATATTACTATTTTAATAAATTAAGATAGATAAAATCACTGTCTTCCGTTCATCATCGATTTGCTCGAGCGGGCCCCAGTAACATCTCCATATGTCCTGTCTCATGTTAGTAGAGCCCAAGGCATCTGCTTGCTCCAGGAACATAAAGAGCCTCAATCCATTCAGGAATGAGGTCTATAATTGTTACTGGTATTTGGCATATATAACATATTGCTAAAATTCCTTTATTTTAAAACCTTTTTAACATTTATTAGAAAGTTAAAATTATACATACACATTTCATTTTTGTTTCTCTTATTTCAACTGGACAGTACTATTTACAACATTAATAAAAGTCCATAAAATGCAGCTGAAAGGTAGATGGCTACTCCATAAATGTTCCATGTCAACTATTTGATATTTTTTCCTGTAAGTTCACCCATAATTCTTTTATATCTTAAATATGCAAACCAAGATTTATTTTTTCATGCTTAGAATGATACCTTCAGTTCTATTACAATTTTGAGATTCTTTTAAACAGATATAATTTTTTGCATTCCAGTGACTACAAAAAAGAAAGCAATTCAATATTGTTGAATGATTACAAAAAACTAAAAATGAAAGTTGAAGTTCTAATAAATTTTATTGCTTTCTATTAAAAATTATATTATGAATTTTCAGAATTATGGGTTAAATTAAAAAAGATTTTTTGGTATCTTTATTTAATTTAATTTAATATTTTGATATTAAATAAAGATTTTTTCCTGCTTGCTTGTTTTGGGGCCATAATCAGTGATGCTTAACTTGGGGGACTACATGGGATGACAGAAATAGTTATTTAAAAAGTCTCCATTGATAGAGTTAGTACAGTGCATAGGGTGCTTGCCTTCAATGAGATCAAGCTATATTTCGCATGATTGGTAACTTGTTGACTTGTTTATTTTTGCTGGGGGAAATAAACTTTATGGTACTCAGGGTTTATTCCTGCCTGGTTTTATGTTCAAGTGTCATTCCTGGTGAGATTATAGCGAAAATATGTTATACTGGAAATTAAACCTGAGTCAGTTGCAAACATAGCAAGAGTCCTTTCCATTGTACTATTACTCAGGAAAATGATTGATTTTATCTAAGACAGTTTCCTTGCTTTAGATTTTTAGAGGATTTAGCCTATGCCTAATCACCCATCTTTTCTGAGTTGTTGCTTTAGAATTATTTTTCTCATACAAGCAGTTCTTCTAGAATGTAAGTACCATGAAAATATTTTTGGTAAGGAATGTGTTGTTAGAAGGTAGATCTAAGGATATGGAAGGAAGGTCTAATGGATACTGCCTATTAACAGATACACAGGGTATTCTGGCAGACTGTTAGTATGTAAAATAGAGTTAGTATGTAGAATACCCTAGTGAGACTGTTAATCAAACTGCAGTTACACAGACAAGGCTATTCTAGGTCATTTGTCTGCACATTTCCTTGTTGGCTATAACTAGCCCAAGATGGAGTCTAGTTGACGATGCTTAAAGTTAGGCAGAAAACAGATTTTGCTTGTTCTTCTGTCTGGCATGACCTTGCCATCATGGGCTAGTCTGGAAGGCTGAATTAGCAACTGTAATGTGTTCTTTTGTTCATCTCATCTTACCTAGATAGCAACCCCTGCAGGTTTTTGGATCATGGATGTCTCCTTCCTACTATTCCTAAGTCCTATGCAAAGAATGTGAACTGTCTTTGTAATGTAAACCATGCAAACTTTAAGCTGTATTGCCCTTTGAGACTATGGGATAAGAGAGTTGGGGTCTGTGTGGAGGTGGTCACTCAGCTCAAGTCAGTCAGCTCTGGTCAGTCAGCTCAGGTTAGTCAGCTGCCAAGATGAGAGCTGCTGCCCCTCTGGCTGGTGATCATTAAAAATATTAATGGATATACGTCGTGTTCCTGGAGTCTCATCTCTGCACCTCTGACCCAACAGGACATTCCTGCTTCAGAATGAAAGTTTTAAGTTGAATGTTGAATTCCTTGTTATATTAGAATAGTTTCCCTTCTTTGAGTAGAATCTCTAAAATAAATCTCTAAACTCTGTCTGGAAACATACATACTAACCCCTTCCTTAAAAAAAAACTACTGCCTGTTTAGATAACAAATACAAATGGCATTGATTTTTTAATATCTTTCATTATTTGTATATTGGAAAGCCATGAACTTTTAGGGTATTGATTTTTGTTGCCAGCCTCTTTTTACTAGAAAAATCTGTTGTTTCTAAGAGTTTTTTTACTGGTCTTTACAATTTTCAAAAGTATAGTAACATGTCATCTGCAAATAGTGAAAGCTTAACTTCTTTCTTTACGCTCTGGATGCCCTTGATATCTTTACTTGTCTAACTGCTATGATGACTACTTCTAGTACAATATTGAATAGGAATGGCAAGTCTTGTGTCTAATCTTAGAGGAAAAGATTTTAGTTTTTATCCCATTGAGTAAAATGTAGCTGTGAGTTGTGGTACATGGCTTTGACTATGTTGAGGAAAGTTCCTTCAACTTCCATTTTGTTGAGAGGTTTTTTTTTAATCATGAAAATAGGTATTGGATCTTGCTAAATGCTTTCTTTGCATCTATTGATATGATCATATAGCTTTTATCTGTTATTTTATTGATATGGGGTACCATGTTGATTGGCTTATAAATTGACTTGCTAAACCATCCTTGCATTCCAAGGATAAATCCTAATTAGTTGTGGTATATGAACTTTTGTATGAGTTGTTGGATTCTATTTGCTAGAACGTTGTTGCGGATCTTTGGATCTGTGTTCATCAGGGATATCGACCCATAATTCTCTGTTTTCTATTTTTTAATTTTAAACTGTCTACTTTTGGTATCATGGTAATATTTGACTCATAAAAACTGTATTGTGTTTCTACTTTTTTAATTTTCTGGAAAATCTTTGAAAGGATTGACAATAGGTCTTTTGTAAAGTCTCAAAGAATTCAATAGTAAATCCATATGGGCCAGGGTTTTGCTTTTGGAAGATTTTATTATCATTTCATTTAACAAATGGCAAAAGGTCTACTTAAGTATTCAATGTATTATTTGTTTAGCCATGGGAGGCTATAGGAATCCAGGAATTTATGTGCTGCATACATTAAGAGATAGATTTATCCCACTTCATTCTTTTTTCATTGTTTTGCCATTCAACGTTTTTTACAGAAAATGATGGCTCAGAAAATCATTAAGAACTTTTTATCGGAAGAGGCTTTCCTTACTCCATTTTAGACTAATTGCACCTTTATCAAAGATTAAATGATCATGTGTTTGAGGTTGGGTGTCAGGATACTCAATTCTATTCCATAGGTCCACAGGTCTGTTTTTATTCCAATACCATGCTGTTTTAATTACTACTGCCTTGTAGTACAGTTTGAAGTTGGGAAAGTTGATGCCTCCCATCTTCTTTTTCCCGAGGATTGCTTTAGCTATCCTTGGGGGGTATTGTTCCATACAAATTTCAGGAGCGTTTGGTCAATTTCTTTGAAGAATGTCATCGGTATCCTCATAGGGACTGCATTGAATCTGTACAGAGCTCTAGGGAGTATTACCATTTTGACAATGTTGATTCTCCCCATCCATGAACAGGGAATGTGTTTCCATTTCCTTGTGTCCTCTTTATCTCTTGGTGCAGTGTCTTGTAGTTTTTCTTTGTACAGGTCCTTTACATACTTGGGTAAGTTAATTCCTAGGTATTTGATTTTCTGTAGCACAATTGTGAATGGAATAGTTTCCTTAATATCCCTTTCTTCTCTTTCGTTATTTGTATATAGGAAAGCCACTGACTTTTGGGTGTTGATTTTGTATCCTGCCACTCTACTATATGCGTCTATTGTTTCTAGGAGTTTTTTGGTAGAGAGTTTAGGGTTCTCTAGGTATACTATTATGTCATCTGCAAATAATGATAGCTTGACTTCTTCCTTGCCTATCTGGATGCCCTTGATGTCCTTTTTCTTCTCTGATTGCTATCGCAAGTACTTCCAGTACTATATTGAATAAAAGAGGTGAGAGTGGGCAACCTTGTCTTGTCCCTGATCTCAGGGGAAGGCTTTCAACTTTTCCCCATTTAGAATGATGCTTGCTGTGGGCTTTTGGTAGATGGCTGTAACTATCTTGAGGAAAGTCCCTTCAATTCCCATTTTCTGGAGGGTTTTAATCATGAACAGGTGCTGGATCTTGTCAAATGCTTTTTCTGTGTCTATTGAAAGGATCATATGATTTATTTTTTCTTTTATTGATATGATGTATTATGTTGATTGACTTGCGAATGTTGAAGCATCCTTGCATTCCCGGGATGAATCCTACTTGGTCATGATGTATAATCTTCTTGATGAGTCTTTGGATTCTGTTGGCTAGTATTTTGTTGAAGATCTTAGCATCCGTGTTCATCAGGGATATTGGTCTGTAGTTTTCTTTTCTTTGTGTTGTCTCTCCCTGCTTTGGGTATCAGGGTGATATGTGCCTCGTAGAAGCTGTTTGGGAGTGTTTCTGTTTCTTCTATTTCCTGGAAGAGCTTGAAAAGGACTGGCGGTAGGTCCTCCTTAAAGGTTTGGTAGAGTTCACTAGGGAATCCGTCTGGACCTGGGCTTTTGTGTTTGGGCAGACTTTTAATTACTGTTTCTATTTCCTCAATGGTGATAGTCTTATTCAGGTATTGGAGGTCTTCTTGTTTCAGCCGTGGTAGGTTATAGGACTTCAGGAATTGATCCATTTCTTCTAGATTCTCATGTTTCACGGCATAAAGGCTCTCAAAGTAATCTCTGATGATCGTTTGGATATCTGTGGTTTCTTTTGTGATGTCACCCTTTTATTTCTGATTCTGTTTATTTGGGTTCTCTCTTTCCCTGTACTTACAAGTCTTGCCAATGGTTTGTCAATCTTGTTTATTTTTTCAAAAAACCAGCTCTTGGTTTCATTAATCTTTTGGATTGTTTTTTTTGGTTTCCAACTCATTGATTTCCTCTCTAAGTTTTATTATTTCTTTTTTTTCTGCCTGGGTTGGGCTCCTTTACTTGGTCTTTTTCTAATGTCTTCAGCTGTGGAGTCAGGTTATTTATGTGGGCCCTTTCTTGTTTCCTGATGAATACTTTCAGAGCTATAAACTTCCCTCTTAACACGGCTTTTGCCGTGTCCCACAAGTTCTTATAATTGGTGTCTTCATTTTCATTTGTTTCCAGAAATCTTTGGATTTCCTGTTTGATTTCTTCTATGACCCTATGTTGTTCAGGATATATCAGGCACTGGTAGAACTTTACAAGAAGAAAACAAACAACCCCCACAAAAAATGGGGGAGAAGAAATGAACGGAAACTTCAGCAAGGAAGAAATTCGAATGGCAAAAAAAACATATGAAAAAATGCTCATCATCACTAATCATCAGAGACATGCAAATCAAAACAACAATGAGATACCACTTTACACCACAGACACTGGCACATATTCAAAAGAGCAAGAACAACAAAGTGCTGTCATGGATGGGGAAAAGGGGACACTCATCCATTGTTGGTGGGAATGCCGGCTGGTACAGCCTTTCTGGAAAACAATATGGACTTTCCTCCAAAGACTAGAACTTGAACTCCCATTTGACCCAGCCATACCACTCCTGGGAATCTACTCTGGGAAACCAAAAATACGCAGTGGAAACACCATCCCTACTTTTATTATCATAGCGGCTTTATTCACAATAGCCAGAATCTGGAAGCAACCAGAGTGCCCGAAAATCGATGACTGGATAAAGAACCTTTTGCACATCTACACAATGGAATACTATGCAGATGTTAGGAAAAATGAAGTTATAAAATTTGCCTATAACTGGATGGACATGGAGAAGATTATGTTGAGCGAAATTAGCCAGAAGGAGAGAGACAGATACAGAATGACGGCATTTATTTGCATGGCATAAATATATATGTACATATAATGATACCAATATCCAAGGTCAAGTGAAACATATATCAGGAGGTCTTGTCAAAGGTGGAAATTATCACAAACGTGTGGGAGTCAGAGGTTAGGTAAGACAGAAAATGGAACAGTGTGCTAATAATTGTCGAGGGTACAAATGCCAACCTAGAACTGAGCATTAAATAGAGGCAAAAGGATACACATGACACCCTTTTAATGTATGTTCTGTAATCCATAGTATGGAAGGGAAGGAAAAGAGAAAGAGAGAGAAAGGGAAAGAAATAAAGAACCTGCCATGGAGGTGAGCTGGGGAAGGGGAGGGAACCGGGGATGTTGGTGGTGGGAGATGGGCACTGGTGGAGGGACAGGTGCTGGAACACTGTATGACCAAAACCCAAATATGAACTTTTTTAATTGTATATCTTTTTTATTTGTATGTCTCACGGTGGTATAAAAAAATACTTTAAAAAAAAAAATTTTATCTGATTTATCTTTCAAATTGAAATGCTCCAACATTTCACTTAACTGTAATAAATTCAAGATTAATATTTTACTAGAAAATATTAATCTCAATTTGAATAATGTATGAAATATATTTGTTCCTTATGTCCATATTAAGTTTAGAATTCAGCTCAGTGATATATAAACCTGAGTAATTGATATGCAAGTTTTTTTGTTCTACATTTTTGTTATGCATATTCACTTCCAACTGGAATTATTGTTCCATATTCCTATATTTTATTTTATTTGTTAATATTTCATGTACTAGTAAATGTATTTGTGGTAAATTGAAAATAAGCCAGTGCAAAACTGGTAAAGTTATTAATCTACAAAGGAAAACAAAAAAATCAAATTTTCTAGTATTGAGGGTAAAGAAAAAATTCCTTGCCTTGTTTTAGAAAACATGGTCAGGGGCCGGAGCAGTAGGATAATGGGTAGGGTGTTTGGTTTGCAAGGGGCCGACCTGGGTTGGATCCCAGGCATTCCATATGGTCCCCTGAGCACTTCCAGGTGTAAGTACTGAGTGCAGACCAGGAGTAACCCCTGAGCATTGCAGGGTGTGACCCAAAATGCAAAAAAAAAAAAAAAAAAAGAAAAGAAAAGAAAATATGGTCAAAGGAAGATCATCGTGAAATATGAAATGTGTTATTAAACCTGGGGTAGAAAAGAACATGAGAACAAAATATAATAATGATTTTTGTCAAGTGAGGGAACCAAAATCGATTTTTACTATATAAGAATATTTATTGTGAAACATTTGAGTTACTAGACAAGAAATCAATGTCAGGGAAATGTGAGTTTAAATCTGCATCATTTATACCAACCTAGAACTGAGCATTAAATACAGGCAAAAGATACACATGACAACCTCTTAATGTTGGTTTTGTAATCCACAATGTGGAAGGAAGGAAGAGAGAGAGAGAGAGAGAGAGAGAGAGAGAGAGAAAGAGAGATTAAGAAACCTGCCACAGAGGCAGGCTAGGGAGGGGAGGGAATCGGAGACATTGGTGGTAGGAAATGGGGACTGGTGGAGGGATGGGTGCTGGAACAATGTATGACCGGCCCAAATATGAATATCTTATGAAAATCTTTGTAACTCATGTATATCTCATGGTGGTATAATAAAATATTTTTAAAAATCTGCATCATCTTGTATAATCTATTGAAGTTCTCTGAGACTCATAGTTTTTAACTGAAAAAAACATGTACTGATATGCCAAAAACTAGTAACAATTGTGGACCTCAATTCCATGACCTGATGAAATGGTTTGAGGCTCTTCCTGTCCCTGGAGCAAGCAGATGCCCTTGGGCTACACTTGCTTATGACAGGACATATGGAGATGTTACTGGTGCCTGCCGAACAAATCGATGAACAATGGGAAGACAGTGATACAGTGATTATAAGACATAAGCCATAATCTTCCAAAATTATATAATATAAGGCACAAACAGCACTCTGAAAGTGGTTGCCAAAAAATATAGATCTCAAGAGGATGATGATAACAATGATGACATTGATAATGTTGGTGACAATAATCTCAAAGAGGGCTCAGCTATAAGGAAGTACACACAGATATAAAAAAAAAAGCTATCATTTATTAGTGAAGTTGTTTCTCCTCATCTATTTCTAATGTTCTTAATGATCTTTATAAGAAGCAACAGAATATTAGTTTTAATGTACACATTAAAATAAACAGTTCTTTGCTAAAATGCTCATCTTAGCATACATTGCCATAACCAGAAGAAATTCAACAAATACTTAAATACGTTGTACCATGCTACGGATATGTGTTGAAATTTTCCATTTTATTTTTCTGGACTTGATTTGGTACTGTTGCAGTCTCCAGGACTTTACCTTTCTGTACAAAGAAAATTCTTAGGTCTTCTCACACAGAAGAGAAGATTTAGAATCTTTAGAACTTTCTTTATAAAGCTTTAGAACTTTCTTTAGAATGTCTAAAGAAAGTTTAGAACTCTTTTAGAAGTTCTAAAGAAAGTTCTAAAGCTTCTAAAGGTCTTTCAGACAAGGACATTTTGTGCTTGATCCAATTCAAATGACTTGGCCCCAAAATGAAAGAACTGCTTGAGACAGTGACATACAAAATAAAAATAAATAATTTTTCAAATTAAAAAAAAGAAGCAGTAGCAAAGATAGAAGGTTGCGAAATAGCAAAAGATGCTGATAAGCTAGAAGGAATTAACAGGCCCGAATCATATCTTTGTGATGGCAAAGTCAATTACTTGTTTTCATATTTCAAGGGTTTCTGTCAGAGACAGGAGTTATTCTTATTGTCCAAGGACAGACAATAATTTTGCCCAATGTCATTAAACCACGGGCTAATTGTGGCAAAGTATATAGTTCAAATGTTCTCCAAGTAAATTTTAAAATTTTTTCTCTATAAGCATATTGGAAACCACGTCAAGATCAATTTTTTAATTAGATACTAGCCTTAGACAGCAGTTTTTATTATTTTTACATATGAAAAGTTAATTAGCTATAAAATGAACTTCCTACCACTAACCTTGAGGACACTAGGCTTCCAATTTAGTCCCTTTGTTGTAAAGCTAATTAAAGTCAGTCTCATGAGAAAGTTCTTAAGTGGGAATGTACTGCACATTACAGAAAAGGAGCACTTTAAAACATTTAACTCAGAAGATGGAAAGCCCAATCTTATTTCACTCTCTGCAGAGGGGACTTTAAGTTTCAGTTTTTTATGTTCCATCATGGAAATAATTTGTTTTCTCTTAAGCAAAAGTTATTAATGGTTAGAAATCATCTTGCATGGAAGATTTTATTTAAATTAAAAATATTATATATGAAACTATCACTTTTATATAAATACCACTATATCCTAAATTAATTTATTGTCATTTATTTGCTGAAATAATTTACTAGAGTATATCAGATTTGGTTGTTTTGGGCTGGAGCAATAGTACAGCAGTCAGGGTGCTTGACTTATATGCAACTAAGGTGGGTTTGATCCTCAGCATCACAAACGGACTGCAGCACCTCCAGGATTGATCACTAATTGCAAAGCAAGGACTAAGTCCTGAACACTGCCAAGCATGCTCTTCCAAAAACAAAACAAAACAAAACAAACACAGATTTAGCTAGCCTAAATCACATGTTAATTCAAAAAGTCTCTTGCAAAGTTTCTAATTCTAATTTTGCTAAACCACTAATACAGTTTTATAGGATTATATATTGTTAATTTATGTTCCCTGAAACAACATGTTTTCCAATAATCCCATACCTTTGTGTGGAAGTCAAGCTTTCCTCCTTTCTTAAGCTTTCACTGTATATTGAAATAATCTATCTATCCAGAAGAGTTGGATGTGAAGATCAGCTAACAGTCACTGCATCTGAGTTTCTAATGTAACTCGTAAATTCAACTGCATTAGGCTCCAGATCATTTAAAATATGCACTTTCTACTACATATAGTGCCTGCTCTGAAATAATTTAACAATTTGCAGGGTTATTATGATCATTATTATTTTGGCTCTGAGGCCACATTCACCTATGTGTTGGGGATGGGTCTTGTTAATTTCTTTGATAAACTTTTTTAAAAATCAATTTTTATTTTTTAAAAAGTTTCTTTTATTTTTTTTTGGATTTGGCATCACCTTGGCAGTGCTCAGAGGATACTCCTACTTCTGTGCTCAAGGTCAGGTGACTGTGCACAGAGACTTATATGGTGCCAGTGATCAATTGGGTAACCACATGAATGCCAAGTGCCTTAGCCCTGTATTATCTCTCTAGGAACAGGAAAGAAAATTAAAAAGAAACAAAGTATATTAGTCTCTAGCATTTTAACCTCAGCAAAGAAATTGTGTGTGGAGAAGAGATACTATAGGAAGAATTCCAGACAAAGTCAGAACATGCACAAAAGCATAGAGATTAAAACATATAGCCAGGCAGAGAGATTAAAACAGATATAATCATGAATTCAATTTAAAAAAGAAAGAAAAGTTTCAATTAGCTCCTTATTTACAGAGTATTCTTTGGCAAGCTATTTCATTCTCTTTATTCCTCCTTGAGAAATACATTCTTGGGAGGTGCACTGTGTTGGCTATAGATTGTGTTGTATTGATACATAATGTGCTCAGAGGAATTCTCCCAGTGGTTCGAGCATGGATGAATATAAAGAACAAGGACAGAGCACTGTAAGAGCTACTTTAGAGATGAGCACTGTCTGGGAGGGGCTTCAATGCCAGGGTAAAGAGATCAGATTTCACCCTGAGAAGAAATTTCATTCATTTTTAAGAATAAAATTCTTAAAAATGTTCTGGCATTTACAACTTCTGGCAAGAGATTGAAAATATCACTTATTATTTACCACTTTTACTTGTCTTCCTGTTGTTCATTGATTTGCTCGAGCGGGCACCAGTAATGTCTCCATTCATTGGGAATGAGGTCCATTATTGTTACTGTTTTTGGCATATTGAATACACCACGGGCAACTTGCCAGGCTCAGCAGTGAGTCTGGGTTCATCCCAGGGCCCAGTCTTTTCTATATTAGACCTTCAACCATCCAGGGCCCATGGAGCAGAGCCCTGGGTGTGGACAAGCCTGTCACCTGTCTGCCACCTGCCCATGCAGCTGAGCACCACTTCAATGGTGCTAATCCATTAGAAGACAATCCAATAAAACAATAAAATTAAAATAAAGTAT
>JAJIBD010028040.1:0-51785 GCA_021461705.1 Cryptotis parvus
AAAGATTTGGAAGAATTCACTAGTGAATCCATCTGGACCTGGGTTTTTGTGTTTGGGCAGACTTTTTAATTACTGTTTCAATTTCCTTGATGGTGATAGGCTTATTCAGGTATTGCAGGTCTTCTTGTTTCAGATATGGGAGGTTATAGGACTTCAGGAATTTCTTCAGGAATTTATGCATTTCTTCTAGGTTTTCATGTCTCATGGCATATGACTCAAAGTAATCTCTGATGATCTTTTGGATTCTAGTGGTTTCTGTTGTGATGTCCCCGTTTTTATTTCTGATTCTGTTTATTTGCGTTCTCTTTCCCTGTCCTTATATGTCTTACCAGTGGTTTGTCGATCTTGTTTATTTTTTTCAAAGAACCAGTTCTTGGTTTCATTAATCTTTTGGATTGTTTTTGGGTTTCCAGCTCATTGATTTCCTAAGTTTTATTATTTCCTTCTTTCTGCCTGGGTTTTTTTTTTGGGTTCCTTTGTTGGTCTTTTTTCTAATATTTTGAGCTATGAAGTCAGGTTATTTGTGTGGGCCCTTTCTTTTTATCCTGATGAAAGCTTGCAGACCTATGAACTTCCTCTTAACACTGCTTTCACTGTGTCCCAAAAGTTCTGATAGTTTATGCCTTCATTTTCATTTGTTTCCAAAAATCTTTGAATTTCCTGTTTGATTTCTTCTATGACCCACTGGTTGATCAGCAGTGAGCTGTTCAGTTTCCAGGTGTTTGCGTTGACTCCCTGTTCCTGCGTGTGGTTGCCTTCCATTTTCAGTGCATCATGGTCTGAAAAAAACAGTTGACACAATTTCTATTTTTTATTTTATTGAGGCACGCTTTGTGGCTCAGCATGTGGTCTATCTTGGAGAATGTTCCATGTGCACTGTAGAAAAATGTGTATTCAGCTTTTGGGGGATTAAAAGCCCTGTATATATCAACCAACTCTCTTTCATCCACTTGTTCCTTTATGCCCAATATTTCCTTGGTGAGTTTCTGTCTTTTCGATCTATCAATAGCTGATAAAGCAGTGCTGAAGTCTCCAAATACTATGCTATGTTAATGTCTTATTTGAGGTCTATTAGCAGTTATTTTGAAGTATTTTGCTGGCCCCTCGTTGGGTGCATATACCTATGGCCAATTTTATTTTTATTGTATTTTTAATTTTTATTATACCTTGTGAGATCTACAATTACAAGGGTGTTCATAATTGGGTCTCTGACATACAGTGTTCCAGCACCATCCCTCCACCAATGCCAAATTCCCACCACCCATATTCCAAACATGCCCCCGACCCAAACCCAGCCTGCCCCTATTGCAGGCACATTTTATTTCTCTTTCTCTTTGTCTTTGTCCTGAATTTCTCTCTCTCTCTTCTATTTTTTTTAATTTTTTATTTTTACAATTACAAAGATATACAATTAAAAAGTTCATATTTGGGTTTTGGTCATACAGTGTTCCAGCACCCATCCCGCCACCAGTGCCCATCTCCCACCACCAACGTCCCCCGGTTCCCTCCCCCTCCCCCAGCCCCTGCTCCATGGCAGGTTCTTTATTTCTTTCCCTTTCTCTCTCTTTCTCTTTTCCTTCCCCTCCAGACTATGGATTACAGAACATACATTAAAGAGTTGTCATGTGTATCTTTTTGCCTCTATTTAATGCTCAGTTCTAGGTTGGCATTAGTACCCTCGACAATTGTTAGCACACTGTTCCATTTCTGTCTTACCTAGCCTCTGACTCCCACACGTTTGTGATAATTTCCACCTTTGACAAGACCTCCTGATATATGTTTCACTTGACCTTGGATATTGGTATCTTAATATGTACATATATATTTATGTTATGCAGATAAATGCAGTCATTCTGTGTCTGTCTCTCTCCTTCTGGCTAATTTTCGCTCAACATAATCTTCTCCATGTCCATCCATTTATAGGCAAATTTTATAACTTCATTTTTCCTAATAGCTGCATAGTATTCCATTGTGTAGATGTACCAAAGCTTCTTTATCCAGTCATCGATTTTCGGGCACTCTGGTTGTTTCCAGATTCTGGCTACTGTGAATAATGCTGCTATGAACATAAAAGTAGGGATGGTGTTTCCGCTGCGTATTTTTGGTTTCCCAGAGTAGGTTCCCAGGAGTGGTATGGCTGGGTCAAATGGGAGTTCAATTTCTAGTCTTTGGAGGAATGTCCATATTGTTTTCCAGAAAGGCTGTACCAGCCGGCATTCCCACCAACAATGGATGAGTGTCCCCTTTTTCCCCACATCCACGCCAGCACTTGTTGTTCTTGCTCTTTTGAATATGTGCCAGTCTCTGTGGTGTAAAGTGGTATCTCATTGTTGTTTTGATTTGCATCTCTCTGATGATTAGTGATGATGAGCATTTTTTCATATGTTTTTTGGCCATTCGAATTTCTTCCTTGCTGAAGTTTCTGTTCATTTCTTCTCCCCATTTTTTGATGGGGTTGTTTTTTTTTCTTCTTTGTAAAGTTCTACCAGTGCCTGATATATGCTGTATATTAACCCCTTATCAGATGGGTATTGGGTGAATATTCTTTCCCATTCTGTGGACTGCTTTTTGTATCTTAGTCACTGTTTCTTTTGAGGTGCAGAAGCTTTTTAGTCTCATGTAGTCCCATATGTTTATCTTTTCTTCTAGTTGCTTTGTTAGTGATGTTTCACCTTTGAAGATGCCTTTAGCTTCAATGTCGTGGAGGGTTTTTCCTATATTTTCTTCAATGTACTTTATGGATTCAACTTTTTTCGACCTGTAGTCTATATTGTCAGATACTAATATGGCCATGCCAGCCTTTTTTGGAGGAGTTGTTTGAGTGGAGAATGGTCTTCCAGCCTTTGATTTTGAGTCTGTTTTTGCTCTGATTATTCAGATTTGTTTCTTGTAGGCAGCAGAATGTTGGATTCAGTTTTTTAATCCATTTTGCCACTCTGTGTCTCTTAATTGGTGCATTTAGACCATTGCCTTTGAGAGAGATTATTGTCATAGGATTTTGTGCCATCTTTCTGCTTAAACTTGTGTTTTTGGATTCTTTCTTATTTTTACAGTAAACTCTTCAGTCCTTTTAAAGTTGGTTTTGAGTCTATGAAGTTCCTCGGGTATTGGTTATCCATGAAGTTGTGTATCTTTCCTTCACATCTGAATGTAAGTCTATCCGGGTAAAGAATTCTTGGTGAGGCCTGCAGTTCATTGAGCCTTTTCACAATATCCCACCATTGTTTTCGGGCTTGGAGTGTTTCATCTGAGAAGTCTGCTGTAAATCTTAAGGATGCTTTTTTGTATTTGATTTCCTTCTTTGGTCTTGCTGTTTTCAGTATTCTATCTCTAGCTATTGTTTTTGTCATTTCAATTAGGATGTGTTTTGGAGTATTCTTATTGGGGTTTCTTTTAGCTGGTATCCTATGGGCCTTCTGAATCTGGGAGCATGTGTTCTTCAGTTTGGGGAACTTCTCAGCAATGATGGCTTTGACAGTTTCTTCTTCATCAGGGTTTTCTTCTTGTACTTCTGGGACCCCAATGATCCATATGTTGTTCCTTTTGGCTTCATCCTGATTTTCTCTGGTAGTCTGTTCATTGATTGTGAGTCTTTTTTCCATCTTCAGCTCTTGTCTAGAGAATCTTTGGACCTCGTCTTCAAGATCACTAATTCTTTCTTCAGCAGTTGTCACTCTGCTTTGGAGGCCTTCCCGTGTGTTTTCATTTCACTTACCACATTTTAATATGTCATTTCTGCTTGTATTTTTGTCTGTAATTTACTCATTTCTGCTCTCATATCCTCTTCTATTTTATTGACTTTGTATTCTATTGCTTCTGTGAGTTCCTTATGCATCCTTAACAGTTCCTTCCAAAATTCCTTATCAGAGAGGTTATATAGCTCATCGTTATTGCTTGGCTCATCTGGGTTAGTGACTTCACACACTGAGCTTGGCCGGAATTCTGCAGTGCTTTACCATAATGACTATTTTAGGTTGAGAATACGTGTTCTAGGTAGCTAGACTGTACTGATAGTAGGTTCCTGGGTTGTTTGCAGTTTGGATGGATGGCAAGAAATGTTCAACAGATGGTCACTGGTATCTCAGGTAAGGTAAATATTTAGTAGTTTGCGTGTACGCGCTAGCTTGAATGACAGTGGGTGTTTCCTGAGTGTTTCCTAGGGGTGACAGTGGGTGTTTCCCTGAGTGTTTCCTAGGGGTGACAGTGGGTGGTTCCTGAGTGTTTCCTAGGGGTGACAGTGGGTGGTTCCTGAATGTTTCCTAGGGGTGACAGTGGGTGGTTCCTGAGTGTTTCCTAGGGGTGACAGTGGGTGGTTCCTGAGTGTTTCCTAGGGGTGACAGTGGGTGGTTCCTGAGTGTTTCCTAGGGGTGACAGTGGGTGGTTCCTGAGTGTTTCCTAGGGGTGACAGTGGGTGGTTCCTGAGTGTTTCCTAGGGGTGACAGTGGGTGTTTCCTGAGTGTTTCCTAGGGGTGACAGTGGGTGGTTCCTGAGTGTTTCCTAGGGGTGACAGTGGGTGGTTCCTGAGTGTTTCCTAAGGGTGACAGTGGGTGGTTCCTGAGTGTTTCCTAGGGCTGCCCGGGGCACCAACGCCCCTGGTAGAGGGAATGAGAAGCATCCGGGAAAGCTGGGCGGGAAGTAGTCCAGCGGCAGGTCGGAGGCTTTATGAACCTCGGCCTCGTTGGCGAAAGTTTCAACCCTTTACCCTGGGACTGAGTGTTTCCGCAAGCTGCCCAGGGCGCCAACGCACTGGACAATTGCTGGTGGCGGGAAATCCCAGCACGACCCGAGAGAGGCTGGACAAGGAGGTGAAGGGTGCAAATGCTGGGAGCTCCAACAGACCCTGCAGCATTCGGCCAAGCCTTCCACACTGGTCTGCCCAGCCGGGCCGAGGAGAAGTTGGCCGTGGAGCTGAGCGCCTGAGGAAGGTGGAGGGAGGGAGGTGAGGGACCTGCTTTGTGGTGCGATCCTGGAGGGCTCAAGATAAATCGGTTGCTGCTGCTGCTGCTGCTGCTGCTGCTGCTGCTGCTGCTGCTGCTGCTGCTGGTGAAGCAGCTGGTGGTGGTGGTGCTGTGGTGAGTGGTGGTGGTGGTGGTGGAGCTCTCTCTCTCTTATTTGGGGGGGGGGATTAGTCACACCCAAAGATACTCAGAGGTGACTCCTGAATTCTCCCCCACAGTGCTCAGAGGACCATCAGGATGAGATCAGGGGACCATGAACTAGGAATGGAACCCAAATCATCTACATTCAAAGCATGCACTCAGTTCATTAAACTATCTCTAGTCTGTTCGCTTTTTAACACATTCAAAAGGCAAAAATGCACCCCCAGCGTCGTCAAGGCCTAGTACTGAACAGTTCAGTCCGGTTGACTGAGTATCCCTGGTGATACCCTGTTAGGGAAGACGGAGGGGGAGAAGGAAAGTAAGAGGAGAAGGAGGAAAAGGTCATGATGGTGGTGGAGGAGGAGGAGGAGGAGGAGGTGAAGGAGAAGGAGGAGGAAATGCATCTCAAAATTCCACTCTTTAGAGGAAATAGAATGTTTTACTTTCTATGAGAAACGGAAGGGTCATCATTCAAACTCCCCTAGCCCTGTGTAAAAAGTGACATTTATAGTGAGTTTCTTCACTTCTCTGCAGGAGCTTTTGTCTCATTCAGAGTAAGTGCCTCAGTCCTTACTTTATTGATTTTTGACTATTGATTTTGGAGAACGGTGACTGATTGGATAAATGGTGCTTTTAAAACATGCTTTCCAGTTCACTTACATCTCCCCCACAAAAGGTGGGGTCTAATCCAACTTCAGAAGGTGTGGGCCAGCCTGCATGACTTCTTCAAATGAATGAAAAGGGGGACACGGTCGACGTGAGCCTTATGCCTTATGAAGAGATCTTCAAATAGCAATATAATGTTTGTTTTCTCCTTAAAAGGCATACCTCTGGAACCCTGAGCTTTCATGTACAAAGTCCAATTACCCTGAAACTAGCATGCAGGAGAGTTTACACAAAAGGTAGGCAGAACTAGCGAGAGGTCTCTAAGGAGTCTTCCTTGTCCACCCCAGTGGTTCAAAATTCCTAGTCTAGGCAAGCAATAGCTTTCTAATGAAGCCCATTCTCTGACCTCCCAAATCAGTCAGCCACACCAAGCAAAGCAAAAGTGATCTTCACCAGACCCTGTTCAGACAGCAGATTTGTGAGCAAAATAAATGTTGTTGAGGTGCAAGTAGTAAATTTGGGGTGATGTACTACATAGCCATAATAAACCTGAAGCAGGATGGAGAGCAATCTTCCAAATAAGCTATGGAGTTCTAACTCAGAGCAGAGTTAGCTTGATCTGCCAGAGATTAAAAATGCTTTAAAATATATACATGCATGTGTGTGGATATATCACTACAGAATCAGCTTTTCCATGTCATTCATCGATTCACCAGACAAATATTTATGATATGTCTGCTGCATGTGCTAGGGATCAGTGGCACAGACAGTAATGGGTTGCACCTTGATGGAGCTTTCAGACTCCTGTAGGTTAAAAAGACACTGAAGGAGTAATTTATGAGGTGTTACAAAAAGGGGAAGCATGGGGTGCTCTGAGCTCTTGTCAGATAATGTCACACACATCTCTGGAAATTTCTTTTAAAATACACTCCCCTTAATGAGAAAGAGTCTTTTAGATTCTGGCAGAGCTCCAGATATGCAGAGCAAAAGAAAAGGTATCACTTTACAAGCTTAGCAAATGCTGACTTCTTGGATTACAGGGGTTTATGGAGACTGCTTTCAACCGTGCCAGTCAGCTGTCCCTTCTCTGAATGAAACATACACAGACAAGATGCTAATTGTATGCCTTTTGCTGCACCTACTTTGAAATTATTTATAATGATAAAATGTAAGACTGTCTTGTCTAAGAAACAGTGTTATACAAAGCAATGGTAGTTTAGTTGCAAATCGAAATTACTCACAAGATCTTTATTAGAAGCTAAGAGCTTTCTCATCAGGTTGCTGATAATGAAGATTGCTAACCATTCTAGTGCATAAAGTAAAATTATGAAAACTGATTCTGTCTAATTATCAAAGGGTCAGAGGTTTTCCAACTATTCTCAAAATGTAGCCATTGGAGCGACTGGAAAACTCGTTGTCCAGAATTTAAATTGGCTATTGCCAAGCCTCACTGACGACTCCAGGAATGACAAAAGTGCTTAAAATCTCCGAACTGTTTGATTACAGGTACCCATATGCAGTTTGCTCGGTCAAGTACAACCATGCAATTAAAACAAATGGTTGCACATAAAAGGCTGACTGAGGTAGATTTGGCCTGTGGGCAAAGTGCCAGTCTGTTGGAAGGAATGGCCAGGGATGAAGAGAAAAGACATAGCCCCCTAGATCATGCACTCTCCTGGAGCTTACTATGTGGTCAGGAGAAGGCAAAGAGAAAGGCATTAGTAATGAGTCTAGAGTTGTGGGGCCACCAGAGAATAGGGAAAGACAGAGTGGAGGGGAGGGGGAGAAGAGACAGATGAGGAGCAATGAGGCCCAGATCAGTGGTTAAGGTACAAAAGTAACATTAAGGAAAGATCACTAGATCACTAGACATCCCCTTGTTCATCGATTTCCTCGAGTGGGTGCCAGTAACATTTCCATTTGACTCTATCACGTGCCAGTGTAGCCCAATGGCATCTGGTTGTTTCAGGAATATGAAGAGCCTCAAACTGTTTGTTCATGGTCTTGACGAAGAAGTCTGACTATCTTGTAGGTGGGCGGCCAAGTGATCTTTTGACGTCCGTGGGATCCAGTCGATAACGGCTGTAGTCCAGCGGTTGTCTCCAAATTCCATTACATGTCCAGCCCACCTGATTTTCAATGCCTTGGCAAATGAGACAGCATCCCTGACTATGGAACAGTGATGGAGGTCAGTACTCAGATTCCTTCTCTCACTTGAGTGAGGCATGATATTCCAAGCATAGCTCTTTCGATTCCTCTTTGGGAGACCCAAATAGCATTCTCATCCTGCTTTCATAGGGCCCAGGAAAGATAAGAGCCTAATATCCAAACCTCAGAGTCAACTGAAATTGACCCAGATTTTAACAACCAAACTTAGAAAGCTGCCTGTCAGGAAGACAGGCTGGAAGTGTGAAATGGGGGATAAGGGAAGGAATGATGACACTGGTGGTGGGATCAGAGCAGCAAAACTGAATGTCTAAAACTCAACCATAAATTTGATTTGTAAATAACGGTGCTTTAATAAAATTTTTAAGATTATTTTTTTAATTTTTAAAAAAGAGTTGTGAGTGGGGGCTGGAGCAAGTATTAGCAGGTAGGGTGTTTGCCTTGCACATGGCCAACTTGTGTTCGATCCCAAGCATCCCCTGAGCACCGCCAGGAGTAATTCCTGAGTGCAGAGCCAGGAGTAACCCCTGAGCATTGCCGGTTGTAACCCAAAAAACAAACAAAATAATGTGGAGCCAGAGAAATAGTACAGAGGACAGGACACTTGCCTTGCACAAAGCCAACTTGGTTCAATCCTTAGCACCAAATATGGTCCCCCCACACACCACCAAGAGTGACCCCTGAGTATAGAGCCAAGAGGAAGCATCACCAGGCATGGCTCCAAAACAAAACAAAACAGTTGCTCCATATGGCACAGGATGAGGGAAGACTAATCTGAGGAGGCAGCCTTCAAGTTGAAGATTGTGTAGGCATCAACAAGGTCAAGAGTGGTTTGGGAATAGAGATAGTGACCAAAGGGGAAAGAAAGCTGATTTCCGGCTGAGTCAAGTACAAGCTAAGGCACCAAAGAGACTCAGAACATTAGATGAACTGACAAAGTTGGAATTATTGGAAGACCATGAGAAATGAGTTTGATGCAGAAAGGATCAGTCAAGTGCCACTTAAAGTAGGCTCAGCATTCTAGCCCACAGGCTTCATTTGTAATATAAAGCAGACATGTTCTACTGGTATCTTAGGCATGTTTTTAATGATAATCTCTAGAAATCTCTGTAGATTTTCATAACCTCTCTGGTCTTGCATGATGAAGACAGAGAACATGGAGTACCCAATCTCTGGCTCTTAGCCCTGACTGCTGTGTGCCCAGCATGTTGGAGAGGGAGATCACAACCTAAAAGCTCAGGGGAAACCATTTTCCATACTCTAGAGGGAATTATTCTGCAAAAATAATGAGAATTTTGGTTTTGGACAAGCATGAATCAATAAATATTAAATTTAGATGTGCCAAAGACTTTTTTTTTCTTAGCCACACCCAGCAGTACTCAGGGGTTACTCCTGGCTCTGCACTCAGGAATTACTCCTGACAATGCTCTGGGGACAATAAGGGATGCCAGGGATCAAACCCAGGTAAACCAAGTGAAAGGCAAGTTCCATCCACACTGTGTTATTACTCTGGTACCAATTCTTACAGTATAGTTGACAACACATGTGAATATACTCACTACCAGTATTTTCACAGTGGGCAAATGGTCAACCCTCTCTAATGAATTGAAAAAACTCTCCTAAAAGTTGCCCTGCTTACAGAAACAGCCTTAGTCAAATGTAGGGTGTCTCTTTGATTGAGTTTAAGACATGCTAAGTACCCAGACAGACATGAGTTACACACAAATTACAGTCTTTCATTGAAAGTCCAGTCATAGTCTAGTGACATGGGACAGACAGAATATTTAGAGCAAAATGTGATCTGGAAAAACTTCACACTTTCCTATTTCCTGAATTGACCAGGCAAAAAAAACATTTTTTCTCATTCCTATTATTTAATTATTTATTTATTAGTTTTTAACAAAGTGTATCACTTGTCTTCCCATTGTTCATCGATTTGCTCGAGTGGGCACCAGTAATATCTCTGTACATCCTGTCGCAAGCAAGTGTAGCCCAAGGGCATCTGCTCATTCCAGGAACACGAAGAGCCTCAAATCATTCCTTCAGGTCATGGGAATAAGGTCTATAATTGTTGCTGGTTTTCAGCATATCAAATACAACACGTATAGCTTGCCAGGCTAATTTGTTATAGACATTCAATATCCCAACACCAATACCACCACCATTGCACCTTCCCACACCATTATTTTCAATTTTCCAGCCACCCCTTAAGTCTGGTCCTATAGAAGACCCTCAATAATTTATTTTATAATGCTTGTTATAAAACATTTTTACTAAAAATTATCCAGAGATGTTTCCTTAGAAGAAAGTTAGTGAAGATTGTTCAATCCCACCATAGAGCCATTAAGCTCTTGTATAAGAAATTACTAGTACATTGCCACAGGATAGGCATTGTGTGTTTATATTTTACGATTGGCTGCCTTCTAGTTTACGTGCATTAAATATGATGTGTTGCTCGGCTTATCAGTATTGTAGACACTGGGATGTCGAACAATGGCATCTGGAGCTGCAAGCTACAAAATTCCAAATTGCTTAACAGGTGATAAAACTGGAGTTAGATTTTTAACTGGGTGGTGGCTTTGGAGCATTGGAGGAGGTTTGGAGAGGAAGGTCATGAGCATGACTGCCTGACCAGGCAAAATTTATCATGAAGAAATCTCATAACTGAAAACTTAAAACTGACTAGGTAAAGCTTATCAGTTTGACAATAATAGGTGGAATAGTAAGGTTAGATTAGAACTGAGTATTGAAAGTAGGTAAAGGAATATACATGATAATCCCAAAACACTAAGGGGAAAAGGAGAGAGAAAGTAAGAGAAAGAGAAGAAAAGTGCCTGCCATAGAGGCAGGTTGTGGGGGTGGATGAGAGGGAAACAGAACATATTGGTGTTGGGAAATGTGCACTGGTGGAGGGATGGGTGTTGGAACACTGTATGACTGAAACCCAATCATGAACAGCTTTGTACTGGCCTTTTTCATGGTGATTCGATAAAAATACATTTTAAAAAATATTAAAAAAATAAATTAAAAAGTACTTCTTGGGTGCAACCCAAAAAAAATACTAAGAAAAAGGACAAATTAATCTGCTGCTAAAGCAAACTATCGAACATCTATAGGATTAAACCCACAAAAAATATGTTATTTCAGGATTCTGGGGATCAGAAATCCAAAATGAGTCTGAGTGATTATGTCAGGAAGGCTGTATTCCTTCTGGAAGCTTGAGAGGAGAAAAGCAGCTTCTCGAGGCAACCCACATTCCCTGACTCAGCAACCTCCTTCCCATCGCTCTCCTCCGGTATCTCTGCTTTTCTGACTCGCCTTAGGACCACAGAGAAGAACCAGCATAATCTCCCTATAAAAACCCTTACTTAATCCCATGGCAGAGTTACCTTCTGCCAGGTAAAGTCATTCTCAGGTTCCAGGAATGAAACATGCAAATCTTGGGGGCTTTATTCTGCCTACAACAACAAAAAAGAACTAGATCCTAGAAGCCCTAGTCAACCATCCTCAACAGAGTCTGGCTTATTGTCAGTACTCAGATACAGATCATTAACTATCTCAGAAAATCCTGAAGAAGCTACAAAATAACCTGTGGAAAGAATACATTTGTATATTTAAGTGGCAGTTTACAAAATCAATATCCAAAGCCAATGGCTTTCCTATATAGAAATAATGAAAGAGGCCCTGGGGTGACCGGCCATAGCATGCAGAGTCTCAGATGCAGCCGGGAGAGCTGGCATTCAGCTCTCCCCTAGCTCAGCAGAACAGAGGCCCCCAGGAGGAAAGATGGGTTTTGGGAGTGGGTCCATCACCTCTGGGGGGTCCCAGAAGCAGCCAGATGAGACTCGCCCACCACAATACCCGCATTTTTGCTCTCCGGACACTGCAGCACATCAGAGCATGCCCAGGAGAGACGCTGACCTCAAGACCAGATTAACAGAGTAACCAAGTTCGAGCCCAGGTAGGTGGCTCCCCAGAAGCAGAAGTCACAGGGAGTTTGTATGATGGAGCTGGGGCCACCCCTTCCCCTCTCCATCTTGTTCCAAAGCCCGGTGGCCCCACCCAGGAACTGCCCTGGGGGTGACTGGCCATAGCATGCAGAGCCTCAGATGTAGCTGGGAGAGCTGATACTCAGCTCTCCACTAGCTCAGCTGACCATGAGGCTCCCAAAGGTCGCACACAGCCGCATGGTCCATCAAACTAGTGGAACCAATTATATCCTGTAATATACTACATTCCACAATGTGTAGGAAAGGTAGAGGGGGAGAGAGAGAGAGAGAGAGAGAGAGAGAGAGAGAGAGAGAGATACAGAACCCGCCATGGAGGTGAGCTGGGAGATGGGGAAGGGAGGTGGTGACATTGGTGATGGGAGATGGGCATGGGTGGGGGATGGGTGTTGGAACACTGTAGAACCAAAACTCAAACATGAGCGCCTTGCAATTGTATATCTAAAAGTGGTGTAATAAAATAATAATTAAAAAAAAGAAATAATGAAAGAGAGGAAAGAGATATTAGAAAAAAATCCTGTTCACAGCCGTGCCTCAGAAAATCAAGTACCTCAGAATCCGCTTAACTAAGAATGTAAAAGACCTGTTCAAAGAAAACTACAAAACACTACTTCAAGAAATAAAAAAAAAAAAGGAAGATACAAGAAAATGGAAATACATCCCCTGCTCATGGATTGGAAAGATTACCATTATCAAACGGCAATACTCCCAAAGCATTATATAGATTCAATGCAATCTCTATAAGGATACCCATGACATTTTTTAAAAAGAAATAGACTACAGCTGAAATTCAAATGAAACAATAAACCCCAAGAATAGCTAAACTAAACCTTGGGGAAAAGAAGATGGAAGGCATCAACTTTCCCAACTTCAAACTGTACTACAAAGAGGCAGTAATCGAAACAGGACAGTATTGGAATAAAGACAGACCCACAGATCAATGGAACAGAGTTAAATATCCTAAACTTACACTCAATTATATGATCACCTAATCTTTGATAAAGGAGCAAGAAATATGAAGTGGAACAAGGAAAGTCTCTTCAACTGTGGTGCTGAAAAAAATTGAACATGCCAAAAAAAAAAATCTCAGACTTTCTAGCACCAGGCACAAAAGTCAGATCAAAATGGATTAAACATATCAATATTAGACCTGAATCCATAAGATACATGGAGGGAAATGTGGGCAAAAACCTCCATGACTTTGAAGCTAAAGAATTTTTTTCAGCGACCGACCCACCACCCCAAACTACCCACCCACCACCCCCGCCCCGAACCACAACATGAGGCCCGCCATTCACATCCGATCTACTCAGAACTCACCCAGAGAAAGTATCACTGTTCTCACAGTCCTTTCACACACATCAAAAATGCTGGAAGAGGACTCAGAGTATAAAGGAAGCCTCATTCCCTAAGCCTCAGTTCCCGCCAACCTGGAGAGGCCCACACCTCCGTCAGCAGCCCAGTCCTCCCATTAACCTACCCCCCCTTCAAAGGCCCCATCTCTAACATTCCCTACTTTCCAGAACATACAACCCTTTGAACCAAAGTCACAAGACTAAAAACAAAACACCTGACCAGGACCCAAACCAGCACCACCCTGAAGATTTCTGGATTCATAATACTTGGTTGATAACAATGAGGAGGCCTTTAAAGAGCCTACACAAATCATTTACTTTAACAGCCTATACTAAGTTCCCCCTGCAAGGGGAGTTCCTTTCCTTTCTCCTCTCTTTTCCAAAACTTCTACTTTCTAAAAAAAAAATTTTTTTTTTTTTGCTTTTAGGTCACACCCAGCAATTCTCAGGGGTTACTCCTGGCTCAGCACTCAGAAATTACTCCTGGTGCTGCTCAGGGGACCATATGGGATACCAGGGATCGAACCCAGGTCAGCCGCATGCAAAGCAAATACCCTACCCGCTGGACTATCGCTCCGGCCCTGAAGCTAAAGAATGTTTTAAAGATGAAAAACCACTGATTAAGCAAGTAGAAGCAAAGATAAACAATGGAACTACAGAAAATAAGATTCTGCACCTCAAAAACAATGGTGACCAAGATACAAAAACAGTCCACAGATTGGGGAAAAAAATTTACCCATCAGATATGGTTAAAATCCCAGATATAGGGGCTGGAGTGATAGTCCAGCGGGTAGGGCGTTTGCTTTGCATGCGGCCAGCCCATGCTGGCCCGGGTTCAATCCCTGGCATCCCATATGGTCCCCTGAGCACTGCCAGGAGTAATTCCTGAGTGCAGAGCCAGGAGAAACCCCTGAGCATCGCCGGGTGTGACCCAAAAATGAAAAAATTATATCCAAGATATATAAGACCCTGGTAGAAATTTACAAGAAAAAAATGGAGAGAAGAAATGAACAGAAACTTCCTCAAAGAAAAAATATAAATGGCAACAAGTCACATGAAAAAATGCCCTACCTGGCTAATCATCAGGGAGCTGAAAATCAAAACAACAATGCAATATCATCTCACACCACAGATACTGGCACACATTCAAAGAACAAGAAAAACCAGTGCTGGCATGGAGCAGGAGAAAGGGTCACTCCTTTATTGTTGGTGTAAATTTTAGAAAATTTCATTGTTGATGGAAAATTTTGGAAATTTTGGAAAATTTTGTTGGTGGACTTTTTGGAAAACAATATGGACAATGTGCTTCCATCACTTCATCACTTGACATCCCATAATTTATCATTTTGCTCAAGTGGACACCAGTAACATTTCCATTTGACCCTATCACGTGCCAGTATAGCCCAATGGCATCTGGTTGCTTCAGGAATACAAAGAGCCTCAAACCGTTCATTCAGGGTCTTGACGAAGAAGTCTGATTATCTTGTAGGTGGGCGGTCACGTGATCTTTTGACATCCCATAGGATACAGTCAGTAACGGCTCTAGTCCAGCAGTCGTCTCCAAATCGCATTACATGTCCAATCCATCTGATTTTCAATGAGACAGCGTCCCTGACTCTGGAACAGCAACGGAGGTCGGAGCTTCCATATGACGCCAATAATACAACTTCTTGGAATATACCCTGAGGGCCCAAAATCACTCAACAGAAATACCATCTGAACATCTATGTTCACTGCAGCACTATTCACAATATCCACTGTCTGGAAACAATCTGAGTGTTCAAGAACAGATGACTGGTTAAAAAAAAAACTATGGTACAACTATACACTGGAATACTATGCAGCTGTTAAGGGAAAAAAATGAATTCATGAAATTTGCTTATAAATGGATGGACATTGACAGTATCATGCTGAGTTAAAAGAATCAGAAGGAATGGGACAGACACAGAATGATTGCACTTATTTTTTGGATATTAAAATATATGAAACATACCCAAGGACAATAGAAACAAGGGCCAGGAGGAGTTGTCCAAGGTTGGAAGCCTGCCTCAAGTGCTGGGGCAGAAGGCAGTTGGGATAGAGAAGTGACCACTATGACAAAGACTCTTATCCAAAGTAAATGATCACTTTGGATAAGAAATGTGTGCTGAAAATAGGTAAAGGAACAAACATGATAACTTCTCAGTATCTGTATTGCAAACCATAATGCCCAAAATGGGGGTGGCTAAAGAGAGTGAGAGTGAGAACAAGAGTGATCGAGCGAGTGAGTGAGAGAGAGAAGGAAAGTGGGGGTGGGGTGGGATGGAGGAAGGGAAACTGGGGACATTGGTGGTGGAAAATGCACACTGGTGGAGCAATGGATATTGGAACACTATATTCATGAAATCTGATATGAACTGTGTTTTTCACAGTGATTCAACAATTAAAAATAATTAAATAAAATGTAAAAAAATCATTAAGTGGACCATTAAATGAAAAACTTAGCATTAAAATATAGAGAGCATGCTATATCTTATGATAATTCCTAATAGAAATAAGCTATAGCTTTCATTCATAACTATTTTTATTTAGGGGACCTCCCAAGCAGTGAAGGAAACCTGGGACCCACTTCTCAGGATTCTTGGTCAAAGGAGACACTGATTCGGTGTGAGGCCTAAGGATGAATCAGGATTAGCTACATACACGGCAAATGCCTAAATCCCTTATATATCTCCCCAGCCAAACACTGATAGCATTAAACTCATATTTATATGCATCGTCTGTATCTAATGTACACCTATGCAATTATACTCACACATGAATGCATGCACACAATTGAGCCCAAAGTTAAATCCCATCTGGTGCCAAAGTAAGCTTTGACTAATAGATGAAAACCAGCCAGTTGTTCAGGCTGGCTTTCCACAGAACAAATGATCATAGATTGAATTTGTCACTTATTTATCAGTTTATTCAGGCATACTGTAGAAGTGGCCTCAAACAGATCATTCTCAAAATACATGGTCAACTTTTATACCAGAGCAACAAAGAGGAACCAATTAGAGCCATTCTCCTCAATGGGGCTTATTATTGGTGCTAATCT
Source organism: Cryptotis parvus (assembly GCA_021461705.1). NCBI lineage: Eukaryota > Metazoa > Chordata > Mammalia > Eulipotyphla > Soricidae > Cryptotis > Cryptotis parvus. Next base: position 16,313 of record JAJIBD010028040.1, read on the forward strand.
GTGAATCGAAGAGGCCAATTGTGAGGAAGGTTAGAAACCCCAACAACATACTGTAAGGTTTATTAGGCTTCTGCCAATACCTTCCAGATGCCTTAATTGCTTCTTCAGGGCTGGTTTCACACAGGGAATAAAGTCATTTCCAGAGTTCTACTCTAGTTTTCTCCATATCAGGTTTAGCAGACAGAAGGGCTCAGAAAACTTGGGTAACTCTACCAAACCCATGAGAGATATTTTTAAATAAATGACACAAACATGTACAAATGAGATAAAAGGACTGGAATATAGATCCTAAATCTTTCTGTTCAAAGCCTACTGTACACACTGGCTCACAGCTAAAGAGATAGGCTTCAGGGAGTCTTGCCAATATCTGTTCTCAAAAATTGTGTACAATTCTTGCTAGCCCCACCCCTTTTAGAGCCATATCTCTCACTCTTTTTGAGAATCTAGACCCTAATTATCCTTAGTACATGTTTTATGACCTACTAAGAAAAAAGCATCCTACCCACTGTACTATTGCTCTGGACCCATAAGTTTTTTTTTTAGTTTTGTGAAACAAATACTTTTCTCTGGTGATAAACTAGAAAGGCAAGGTAATGCAGTCAGCCAGCAGTACAGAAACATTCAGACTAAGCATAGCTAGATTTCACTCTGTGCCAAAACTGTGTCGAACTTGTCTGCACTGTGTCATAGAAACCTTTCTCTTTTTTCTTTCTTTTTTTATTTCAGTCACACCTGGCGATGCTCAGGGGTTCCAGAATTACTCCTGGCAGTACTCAGGGGTACTATAGGATGCGAGGTATTGTACCCAAGTCAGCGGCGTGCAAGGCAAATGTCCTCCCCACTGTACTATCTCTCCAGTCCCAGAAAACCTTTTTCAGTAGCACTGAAAACTTCTGAACCAATGGCACCAGACATCTAGCCCTCCCCTTCCATTCCACCACTTTACCTTTGGAGCCATAAGTTACAATTTCATCTTCCCTACCAGAGTGAGTGTCAGTGAGTACTGACACTGTCATATAAGTAAAGCAGGCCAAAAAGAGGGTAAAGATAGCAAACAAGGAGTTGGTAACATGAAGGGGAAAATGACTTTTCTATAAACAGCACCCTCTTATATTTTCCTTTCAAAGAATTTCTGTATAATAGCAGGGACTCTTAAAATCTATTTGTGAAGGGAAAATACAAGAATGTATAAATATTTGGGCTTTTCAGTTTTCTGCTGTGTTTTCTATGCCTTGCATTGAAGGTATTTGGCAAAAATGGCTCCTTCCAACATGAACCTAATCCTGATCATTAGAAACATATCAGGAAAGATGAAATCAGACTTGGTCTTCGGAGCTTCCCAAAGTCCTTCACAACTCTTAACATCACACAACATCCTAAAAAACTCAACTAGAAATTTTCTAAGAGATTTATTTTTCTCCAAGAGGCAATTTTGACTGAGGCTAAGTAAGATTCTCCCAAACAAGTTTCCCTGTATAGATTCCGGCTATTTCCTGCCTCAGAACTCCAGTGCAAAATGCTGACTGATCATCCAAAAAGCCCACAGCAAGTATCATTCTCAATGGGGAAAAATTGAAAGCTTTCCCCTAAGATTAGGGACAAGACAAGGTTGCCCCTTCTCACCTCTGTTATTCAATTTTTATTTCAATTCAATTTATTTTATTTCAATTCAATTCAATTTTTATTTCAATTCAATATAGTACTAGAAGTACTTGCCATAGCAATCAGAGAAGAAAAAGGACATTAAGGGCATCCAGAAAGGCAAGGAAGAAGTCAAGCTATTACTATTCACAGATGTCATGATATTATACCTAGAGAACCCTAAACTCTCTACCAAAAAAACTCCTAGAAAAATAGACGCTTATAGTAGACTGGCATGGTACAAAATCAATACCCAAAAGTCAGTGGCTGTCCTATATTCAAATGACGAAAGAGAGGAAAGAGGTATTAAGAAAACAATCCCATTCACAATTGTGCCACAGAAAATTAAATACCAGGCTTTGACAAAGAACATAAAGGACCACTACAAAACGATCACTTGAATCCTGTTATTCATCTATTTGCTCGAGCGGGCGCCAGTAACATTTCCATTTGACCCTATCACGTGCCAATGTAGCCCAATGGCATCTGGTTGATTCAGGAATACGAAGAGCCTCAAATCGTTCCTTCAGGGTCTTGACGAAGAAGTCTGACCATCTTGTAGGTGGGCGGCCCGTGATCTTTTGACATCCCTATGTGGGGTGCAGTCAGTAACAGCTCTAGTCCAGCGGTCGTCTCCAAATTGCATTACGTGTCCAGCCTATGTGATTTTCGATGCCTTGGCAAACAAGACAGCGTCCCTGATTCTGGAATAGCGACGGAGGTCGGAGCTCCAAATTCCTTCTCTCACTTGAGTGAGACATGATATTCCAAGCATAATCTTTCAATTCCTCTCTTTCAATTCAGGGAGACCTGAATAGCATTCTCATCCTGCTTTCATAGGACCCAACTCTCTGAGGCGTATGTTAATGCAGGGAGAATGGTGGAGTTGAAGAGATGTGCCCTGAGCCGGAGGTTCTTTGTCCTTTTAGCTATTTCTTCGATGCTTCTGAAGGCATTCCATGCCGCCCTCTTCCTCCTGGGCAGCTCAGATTTTAGGTCATTCATCATGTTGAATTCTCAACCTAGGTACACATAATTGCTGCATTCAGAGATGTCTGTTCCATTGAGAGTGAATGGGGCCTCTAGAACTAGTTCATTTCTCATGAACATAGTTTTGTTCAGATTCAGCTGTAGACCTATCTTTCCACATTCTCGGTCAAAGTCAGCGAGCATTTGTGCCGCTTGGCTAATATTTGTGTTATTAGAACAATATCATGAGCGAAGCAGAGGTGGTGTAGTTGCCGACCATCTATCTTCACTCCCATTCCTTCCCATTCTAATTGGTGCATGATGTTCGCAAGAGTGGTGCTGAAGAGCTCGGTGAAATGGGATCACCCTGCCAAACCCCTCTTTTGACATCAATGATCACATCCTTGTAGAATGGTGAGATCCTGGTGGTGAATCCGTAATACAGCTCACGAAGGATCTTGATGTATTGGGTTTGAATGCCCTCTTTGGCTAGGGCTTCGATGACTGCTTCAGTCTCCACAGAATCAAAGGCTTTCTTTAAATCAATGGACGTGAGACAGAGTGGCATCTTGAACACCCTACAAACTTCAATGAGCTTGGTTACCGTGTGGATATGGTCGATTGTGCTGAATCCTTTTCAGAAGCCAGCTAGCTTGCATGGTTGTCCTTCATCTAATGTTCTGCCAATCCTGTTCAAGATGACTCAAGTGAACAGCTTTTTATTTTTTAATTTTTTATTATACCACCGTGAGACATACAATTACAAAGGTGTTCATAACTGGTTCTTGGTAATACAGTATTCCAGCACCCCTCCCTCCACCAGTGCCCCATTTCCATCACCAATGTACCCCCCCCTCCCACCCACCCCCCCCAGGCTGCCTCAATAGCAGGTACCCCCATTTCCTCTATTTCTCTCTCTCTCTCTCTCTGTCTCTGATCTCTCTCCCTCTTATTTTGCACATAGTGGCTAGCCCTGCAGATATTTAGAGTTTATCACATAAGTCAAGTGAACAGTTTGTAGATGACAGACAATAGGCAGATGGAGCGATAGTTGCCAATGTCGTGAATGTCTCCCTTCTTGAACAGTAGAACTGTCCTTCTGGCTTTCCATTGGAAGGGTACCTTGCATTCAGACCTGTAGCATGTGAAGAGCCGAGCTAGTGTATTGATGAGTACTGACGGCAGATTCTTCAGGTGTTCAGGTCTGACTTTTGTCTGGGCCGGGTGCTGTTCCCTTCTTTACCGACAAAATGGCATGTTGGATTTCAGAAGGGAGAACATTGGGAATGACATATCCATCCTGTGGTATGTGGCAGGTTGATGTGTCTATCAAAGAGATCTGAGTAGAAATCATTGATAATCTTCTCCATTGCCTTTCTGGAAGATGTGATCGATCCATCAGAACGTTGGAGGGCAGTCATCTTGGACTTATAGTTGGCAAAAGGACAGGCGGGCGGTCCAAATGCTTTTCCTGGCCTCTGCTGCATCTTCCAATATTTCTGCTCTTCTCTCTTTGAGGTCTTCCTTTATCGCTTCTCTGTACTGCTTTGCAAGCTTGGACATTAGCATTTGGTTGCCTGAGGCTTGCACCTTGCCACATTGGCGAATGAGCTCTAGAGTTTCTGAAGACAGGCATCATTTTGTGTCTTTCTCTCTCTCTCTCTCTCTCTCTCTCTCTGTATTCTTTGCACAATCATGGAGGTGCTGAACCCGTCGGTTGTATTCTTCATAGATGTTGTCAATGATGGTAACTTCCCATGTTGCCACAATGGTGCCAAAGAGTTCCCAGTTGGTGATCATTCTGGGAGTTCTCTTCTTAAACTTTGCAGCATTTTCTCCCTGTTGAGTGAAGTAGAATTTTGCATGAAGGAGATGGTGGTCCAATCCTGTTTGGAATTTTGGGACAACAATGACATTATCCAGGCAAAACCATTGATTGAAGATGATGGGTCAATTTCATTGTGGAACTGTCCACCAGGAGATTCTCATGTCCAACGTTTCAATTCAGCCTTCTTGAACTGTGAGTTCCCATGAATGGTCTTGGTGGACATGATGAACTCTGATAGTCTCTCACCCTGTTTGTTCCATTCTAGGCCACGTGTCCCGATGTGGAGTTCTTCGCCGATCTTCTCTGTCCTATCTTCGCATTAAAATCACCTACTATGATCTTATAGAAGGTGTTATTATTTTATAGAACTCCTCCAAGTTCATGTAGAATTTCTCAATTTCATCTTCCTTATATGTGGATGTTGGTGTGGAGACAACGAAGATAGAAATTGCTGGCAGTGGGCCACATCTCTCAAGTGTAATCATCCTATCTGGTTTTTTAGGCATTCAAATGAATCAGAGTTGATGGCCATGTTCGTGTTGACAAGGACACTAACACCACCAGAAAGAGGTGATGACCTCTTTTGTCACCTGTTCTGAGGAAAAGTTCTCCAGTGTCAAATACAGCGTGATACGACTGGCGCTTCCTCATCTCAGTCAGACCAATGATGTCATATTTGATCTTCTGGGCTTGCACCATCAGATCCTCGATATATGCTTCTGATGCCAGTGTACATGCATTGAAAGTACAGACAGTCATTTTAGTCCTACTTCGTTTTGGCAGCTTAGGTTGGCCGTGAAATTTTATCAGGCACTACTTGTTTGCCCTTCTTAGTGCTGCCGTATTAGGGCTCTTTAGGGTCAGGAAGATAAACATTTTTATTACTGGTTTTGGCATATTGAATATGTAATTTTGTAATCGATATTCGATACAAAATATTACTTCAAGAAATAAAAAGAGGACACAAGGATGTGGAAATATATTCCCTGCTCATGGACCAGGAGAATGAATCAACGTTGTCAACATGGTAATACTCCCTAGATATTTATACAGATTCAATGCCATCCATATAAGGAACACTGTATCACTGTCTCCCATTTATCATTGATTTGCTAAAGCGGGCACCAATAACATCTCCTTATGTATCTCATGCTATTAGAGCCCAAGGGCATCTGATTGCTCCAGGAACATAAAGAGCCTCAAACCATTACATCAGGTCATGGGAATGAGGTCTATAATTGTTACTGGTATTTGGCATATCAAATACGACACGGGGAGGCTTGCCAGGCTCTGCCGTGCAGGTGGCATACTCCTGTAGTCACCCATATAAGGATATCCATGACATTCTTCAAAGAAATTGACCAAACACTTCTGAAATTTTATGGAATAATAAACCCCCATGGATAGCTAAAGCAATCCTTTGGAAAAAGAAGATGAGAGGCATCACCTTTCCCAACTTCAAACTCTCCTACAAAACAGTGATAATTAAAACAGCATGGTATTGGGAAAAAGGTCTTGTGGACCTATGGAATAGAGCTGAGTATCCTGACACCCAGTGTCAAATACACGATCATTTAATCTTTGATAAAGGAACAAAAAGTACGAAATGGAGCAAGGAAAGCCTCTTCAACAAGTGGTGCTTGGAAAACATCGGGACATGTAAAAACTGAATTTGGACCTCTGTCTAACACCATGCACAAAAATCAGATTAAAATGGATTAAATATCTCAATATCAGACCTGAATCCATACAGTACATCGAAGAAAATATAGGAAAAAACCCTCCACGACATTGAAGCTAAGGACATCTTCAAGAAGAAACACCACTAACAAAACAACTAGAAGAAAGAATAAACACATGGGACAAAATGAAACTAAAAAGCTTCTGTACCTCAAAAGAAACAATGACCAAGATACAAAGACAGTCCACAGAATGGGAAAGAATATTCACCCAATACCCATCCGTAAGGGGTTAATATCCAGGATATATCAGGCACTGGTAGAACTTCACAAGAAGAAAACAGCCAACCCCATCAAAAAATGGGGAGAAGAAATAAACAGAAACTTCAACAAGGAAGAACTTCGAATGGCCAAAAGACATATGCAAAAATGCTCATCATATTAGTCATCAGAGAGATGCAAATCAAAACAACAATGAGATATCATCTCACACCACAGTACAGCCTTTATGTAAAACAATATGAACATTCCTCCAAAGACTAGAAATTGAGCTCCCATTTGACCCAGCCATACCACTCCTGGGAATATACGCTTGGAAGCCAAAAACACGCAGCAGAAACACCATCCCTACTTTTATGTTCACAGCAGCATCATTCACAATAGCCAGAATCTGGAAACAACCAGAGTGTCCAAGAATTGATGACTGGATAAAGAAACTTTGGTACATCTACACAATGGAATACTACGCAGCTGTTAGGAAAACGCAGTTATGAAATTTTCCTATAAATGGATGGACATGGAGAGGGTCTTGTTGAATGAAATTAGTCTGAAGGAAAAGACAGATATAGAATGGCTGCATTTATTTGCATGACATAAATATATATATATTCATATATATGTATTATGATAACAACATCCAAGGTCAGGCAAAAAGTGTATCAGGAGGTCTTGTCAAAGGTGGGAATTACCACAAACTTGTGGGAGCAGAGGTTAGGTAAGACAGGTAAGGGAACATGTGTGCCAATAATTGTCGAAAGTGCTGTTGCCACATAGAACGTAGCATTAAATACAGGCAAAAAGATACACATGATAAACTCTAAGTATATGCATTACAATCCACAATATGTAAGATAAGGAAGAGAGAAAGAGAGAGAAAGAGAAAAAGTGAAAAGAGATAAAGAACTTGCCATAGAGGCAGGCTAGGGGGGTGGGGAGAGAATCGGGGACATTAGTGGTGAGAAATGGGAACTAGTGGAGGGATGGGTGCTGGAACACTGTATGGACGAAACCCAAACATGAACATTTTTGTAATTGTTTATCTCATGGAGGTATAATAAAATATATTTTTTAAAAAACATACCTTAGGACCTATGAAACAGAGTTGAGTATCCAGACTTCCATTCTCAAACACATGATCATTTAATCTTTGATAAAGGAGCAAAAAAGTGTGAAATGGAGCAAGGGAAAGCCTCTTCAACAAGTGGTGCTGGGAAAACTGGGCAGCTACATGTAAAAAAAATTAATTTGGACCTCTGTTTAACACCATAAAAATAATCAGATCAAAAAGTATTAAAGATATCCATATCAGACTTGAATCCATAAAGAATATTGAAGAAAACATAGGAAAAACCTTCCACAACATTGAAACTAAAGGCATCTTCAAAGATGAAACTCCACTAACAAAGCAATTGAAAGCTAAGATAAACATATGGTACTACATGAAACTAAAAAGCTTCTGCACCTCAAAAAGAAACAGTGACCAAGATACAAAGAGAGTCCACAGAATGGGAAAGAATATTCACCCGATATCCATCTGATAAGAGATTAATATCCAGGATATATCAGGCACTGGTAGAACTTTACAAGAAGAAAACTATACAAGAAGCTATTTTCTTCTTGTAAAGCTGTAAATCAAAAAATGGGGAGAAGAAATGAACAGAAACATTGACAAGGAAGAAATTCGAATGGCCAAAAGACATACGAAAAAAAATGATCATCATCACTCATCATCAGAAAGATGCAAATCAAAACAACAATGAGATATCATCTCACACCACAGAGATTGGCACATATCCAAAAGAGCAAGAACAACAAGTGCTGACATGAATGCGAGGCAAAGGGGACTCTCATCCATGTTGGTGGGAATGTCGACTGGTACAGCCTTTATGTAAAACAATATGAACATTCCTCCAAAGACTAGAAATTGAGCTCCCATTTGACCCAGCCATACCATTCCTTGGAATGTACCCTGGGAAGCCAAAAACACAGTGGAAACACCATCCACACCTTTATTTTCATAGCAGCACTATTCATAATAGTCAGAATCAGGAAACAACCAGAGTGCCAGAGAACTGATGATTGGACAAAGAAGTTTTGGTACATCTACTTATGGAATACTATGCGGCTGTTAGGAAAAATAAAGTTATGAAATTTGCCTATAAATGGATGGACATGGAGAGGATCATGTTGAGTAAAATTAGTCAGAGGGAAAAGGCATATAGAATGGCTGCATTTATTTGTATGGCATAAGTATATAAATATATGTATATATATACCAATATCCAAGTTCAGACAAAACATAGGTTAAGAGGTCTTGTCAAAGGTGGAGTCTACCACAAACATGTGGGAGTCAGAGGTTATATAAGATAGAGAAGGGAATAGTGTGCTAATAATTGGCAAAAGTGATAATAAGTGCTAATACCAGCCTAGAACTGAGCATTGAATACAGGCAAAAAGATACACATGATAACCTCTAAATGTATGTATTGCAATACACAATGAGTATGAGAAGAGAGAAAGAGAGAGAAAGAAAAAAAGAAAGAGATAATAAACCTGCCATAGAGGCAGGCTAAGGGAGGAGGGAGGGAATCAGGGACATTAGTGGTGGCAAATGGGTACTGGTGGAGGAATCGTACTGGAAAAACTGAATGACCTAAACCCAAACTTGAACATCTTTGTAATTGTATATCTCAAAGTACTATAATAAAATATTAAAATTAAAAATAAAATAAAAAAAGAGATGTGGCCCACTGCCAGCATGTTAACGTCGTCTCTGCACCAAGATCCACATACAAGGAAGAAGAAATTGAGAAATTCTACATGGAACTTGAGGAGGTCTATAAAGAAGATCACGCCTTCTACAAGATATAGTCAGTGATTTTAAAGCCAAGATAGAACCGAGAAATTCGGCCAAAGAACTCCACATTGGGACCCATGGCCTAGAATGGAATGAACAAGGTGAGAGACTATCTGAGTACATCATATCAACCAAGACCTAGACCAACTCAAAGTTTCAGAAGGCTGAATCTAAACATAGGACATGGGAATCTCCTGGTGGACAGTTCCACAATGAAATTGACCACATCATATTCAATCAACGGTTTTGCCTTATTGATGTTGCTGTTGTCCCAAAATTCCAAACAAGATTGAACCACTGTCTCCTTCATACAAAATTCTGCTTTATGGAATGGGGATAAAAGGCTGCAAAATTTAAGAAGAGAACTCCCAGAATGACCACCAACTGGAAACTCTTTGGCACCATTGCGGCAACATGGGAAGATGCCATCATGGACGACATCGATGAAGCAATTCAACCGACTGGTTCAGCACCTCCATGATAGTGCGAAAAATGCTGAGAGAGAGAAAGACACAAAAGGACGCCTGTCTTCAAAAACTCTTGAGCTCATTCACCATCATGGCAAGGCACGAACCTTAGGTAACCATGTGAAAACGTCCAAGCTCGCAAAGCAGTGCAGAGAAGTAATAAAGGAAGACCTCAAAGAGAGAAGAGCAGCAATACTGGCCGATGCAGCAGAAGCCAGGAAAAGCATTTGCAAAGCCTGCCTGTCCTTCACCAACTATAAGACCAAGATGACTGCCCTCCGACATCCTGATGGATCTATCACATCTTCCAGAAAGGCAATGGAGAAGATTATCCATGACTTCTACTCAGACCTCTTTGATAGCCACGTCCACCTGCCTACATACCAAATTCCACAGGATGGATGTCATTCCCAACATTCTCCCTTCTGAAATCCGACATGCCATTTTGTTGGTAAAGAAGCAACTGCACCCAGCCCAGAAAAAGTCAGACCCGAGCACCTGAAGAATCGGCTGTCAGTGCTCATCAATACACTGGATCAGCTCTTCGTTCGCTACCTGTCTGAATGCAAAGTGCCCTCCCAATGGAAAACCAGCAGGACTGGTTCTACTGTTCAAGAAGGGAGACATTCACGACATTGGCAACTACTGTCCGATCTGCCTGTTGTCTGTCATCTACAAGCTGTTCACTCGAGTCATCCTGAATAGGATTGGCAGAACATTAGATGAAGGACAATCATGCGAGCAAACTGGCTTCTGAAAAAGATTCAACAAATTGACCATATCCACACGGTAACCAAGCTCATTGAGATTTGTAGGGAGTTCAAGATGTCACTCTGTCTCACGTTCATTGATTTAAAGAAAGCCTTTGATTCTGTGGAGACCGAAGCGGTCATCAAAGCCCAGCCAAACAGGGTGTTCAAACCCAATACATCAAGATCCTTCGTGAGCTGTATTACGGATTCATCGCCAGGATCTCACCATTCTACAAGGAAGTGATGATTGATGTCAAAAAGAGGGGTTCAGCAGGGTAATCCCATTTCATCAAAACTCTTCAATGCCACCCTTGAGAACATCATGTGACAATTAGAATAGGAAGGAATGGGAGTGAAGATAGACAGTCAGCAACTACACCCCTCCGCTTCATGAAGACATTGTTCTAACAACACCAAATATTAGCCAAGCGGCACAAATGATGGCTGACTTCGACTGAGAATGTGGAAAGTTTAGGTCTACAGCTGAATCTCAACAAAACTATTTTCATGAAAAATGAACTAGTTCCAGATGCTCCATTCACTCTCAATGGAACAAACATCTCTGAATGCAGCAGTTATTGTACCTAGGTCGAGAAGTCAACATGATGAACGACCTAAAACCTTAGCTGCACAGGAGGAAGAGAGTGGCATGGAACACCTTCAAGAGCATTGAAGAAATAACTAAAAGGTCAAAGAACCTCTAGCTCTGGGCACATCTTTTCGACTCTACCATTCTCCCTGCATTAACATACTCCTCAGAGACCTGGGCCCCTACGAAAGCAGGATGAGAATGCTATGCGGGTCTCCCAGAGAGGAATCAAAAGAGTGATGCTTGGAATATCACGCCTCACTCAAGTGAGAGAAGGAATCCGGAGTTCTTACCTCCATCGACGATCGAGAATCAGGGATGCTGTCTCATTTGCTAAGGTGTCGAAAATCTGATAGGCTGGTGGACTAGAGCCATTACTGACTGGATCCCAAGTGACTTCAAAAGATTATGTGGCCGCCCACCTACAAGATGGTCAGACTTCTTCGTCAAGACCTTGAACGAACTGTTTAAGGCTCTTCGTGTTTCTGGAGCAAGCAGATGCCATTGGACTACATTGGCACATGATAGGGACAAATGGAAATATTACTGGTGCCCACTCAAGCAAATTGATGAATAACGGGATGTCAAGTGATCAAGTGATTATAACAGTTGGATATGATCCATAAAGAGGTATCACTGCACACACACATCAGAATGACTTTTTAAAAAATATTTAAGACCTTCACCATCAAATATTGGCAAAGTTGTGGCGTAACCATAACTTACATTGTTGGAAAGAGTATAAAGTATAAAGTACTATATTCTGCTTTAAAAAATAACCTGTAAGTTTCTTATAAAATTGAACATATACCAGGAGCCAGAGCGATAGTACAGCAGGGAGAGGCGTTCACCTTGCACACTGCCAACTCAGTTTGGATCCTCGGCATCCCATATGGTCCCCCAAGCACTGCCAGGAGTAATTCCTGAGCAAAGAGCCAGGAGTAACCCCTGAACATCGCCGGGTGTGACCCAAAAAGAAAAAAAATTGAACATATACCCAACCTATGCCCCAGAAATTCTACACTCGGCTATTTACACTTCTCTATCTTGGGATAGAGAAGTATGTCCAAAACAACTTGTTAAACAATGTTTGTAACAGCTTTACTGATAATATCAGAAGTCAGGAAATAGCCCCATTTGTTTCTCAATAGGAGAATGGAAATACAAAAGTGGAATAACCATCCCAGACCCCTCAACAGAGAGAAACACTTGTGACAGCAAGTGATGTGAAAACTGCCTCATCTGAAAAGTACGTGCTTGTGGTTCTGCTTACATGAATTTTTTTAAATTTTTTTATTATACCACCGTGAGATATGCAATTACAAAGGTGTTCATAATTGGTTCTCGGTAATACAGTGTTCCAGTACCCATCCCACCACCAGTGCCCCATTCCCATCACCAATGTTCCCACATTTCCTCCCACCCACCCCCCAGCCTGCCTCTATAGCAGGCACCTTTTCTTTTCCTCTCTCTCTCTATCTATCTATCGATCTGTCTATCTCTCTGTCTCAGTCTCTGTATCTCTCTTCTTTTACATTGTGGCTTGCCCTACAGACATTTAGGGTTTATCATGTAAGTCTCTTTGTGTATATTCAATAGTGAGTTCTAGTCTGACATTACCATTTCCCACACTTAGTAAAACACTGCTATATATTTATATCTCATTAATGAATGCAGTCATTCTATATCTGTCCTTTTCCTTCTGACTGATTTCACTCAGCATGATAATCTCCATGTCCATCCATTTGCAGGTAAATTTCACAATTTCAACTTTTCTGACAGTTGCATAGTATTCCATTTTGTAGATATACCACAGTTTCTTTAGCCAGTCCTCTGTTCTTGGGCACTTAGGTTGTTTCCAGATTCTAGCTATTGTGAATAGAGCTGCAATGAATAAAGTATAGATAATGTTTCTGCTATGTGTTTTTGGTCTCCAGGGTATATTCCCAGGAGTTGTATAGCTGGGTCAAATGGGAGCTCAATATCTAGTTTTCAGAGGAATGTCTATATTGTTTTCCAAAAGGGCTGGACCAGTTAGCACTCCCACCAACAGTGGATGAGAGTTCCTTTTTCCCCCGCATCCACGCCAGCACTGGTTGTTCTTGCTGTTTTGGATGTGTGCTAGTTTCTGTGGTGTGAGATGATATCTCATTGTTGTTTTGATTTGCATCTCCCTGATGATTAATGATGAAGAGCACTTTTTCATATGCCTTTTGGCCATTCAAATTTCTTCTTTTTGGAAGCTTCTGTTCATTTCTTCTCCCCATTTTTTGATGGGGTTGGCTGTTTTCTTCTCGTAAAGTGCTACCAGTGCCTGATATATCCTGGATATTAACCTCTTATCAGATGGGTACTGGGTGAATATTCTTTCCCACTCTGTGGATTATCTTTGTATCTTGGTCACTGTTTCTTTCGAGGTGCAGAAGCTTTTCAGTTTTATATAATCCCATTTGTTTATCTTTGCTCCCTTTTGCTTTGTCAGTGGTGTTTCGTCTTTGAAGACGCCTTTAGTTTCAATGTCGTAGAGCGTTTTTCCTATATTTTCTTCAACATGTACCTTATAGTTTTATGTCTGATGTTGATATCTATAATCCATTTTGATCTGACTTTTATGCTTGACGTTAGAAAGAGGTCTAAGTTCATTTTTTTTACACATAGTTGCCCAGTTTTCCCAGCACCATTTGTTGAAAAGGAATTCTTTGCTCCACTTAATATATTTTGCTCCTTCATCGAGATTAAGTGATTGTATATTTGGGAGTGTGTTTCAGGATATTCAGTTCTATTCCATACATCTACAGGTCTGACTCTATATCAATACCATGCTGTTCTAATTACGAAGTGCTTTGTAGTAGAGTTTGAGGTTGGGGAAAGTGATACCTCCCATCTTCTTTTTCCAAAGTATTGCCTTAGCTATTCTTGTGGGTTTATGCCTTAGCTATTCATGTGGGTTTATTATTCCATACAAATTTCAGAGGTTTTTGGTCAATTTCTTTTGAAGAAAGTCTTGGGTATCTTTAAAGGGACTGTGTTGAATCTGTATAAAATTCTAGGGAGTATTAGCAATTTGATAATGTTAATTCTCCCAATCCATGAGCAGGGAATGTGTCTCCATTTCCTCAGGTTCTCTTTTATTTCTTAAAGTAACGTTTTATAGTTTTCTTTACAGAGAGCCTTTATGTTCTTTGTCAAACTGATTCCTAGGTATTGGGTTTTCTATGGTGCAACTGTGAATGGGATTGTTTCTTTAATATACCTTTCTTCTCTTTCACTATTTGCATATAGGAAGGCCATTGACTTTTGGGTATTGATTTTGTACCCTGCCACTCTACTATAGGAATCTATTATTTCTAGGAGCTTCTTAGTAGAGAGCTTAGGGGTGTAATACCATGTCATCTGCAAATTGTTATAGCTTGGCTTCTTCCTTTCCCATCTGGATGCCCTCAATGTCTTTTTTCTTCCCTGTTTGCTATGGCAAGTACTTCCAGTACTATATTGAATAGAAGTGGTGAGAGTGGCAGCCTTGTCTCGTCCCGATCTTAGGGGGAAGGCTTTCGGTTTTTCCCCATTGAGAATGATGCTCACTGATAGCCTTCCCCATTGAGAATGATGCTCACTGATAGGTTTTCCCCATTGAGAATGATGCTCACTGATAGCCTTCGTTATATTGAGGAAGGTTTCTTCATTTTCTGCTTACATAAAATTTTACGACATGCAAAGAAATTAGAATGGAAGTCACTTGAAGACAGGAATGAACTGGGGGTGAAATTCAAAGTTCTTCATGTTGACAAGAATTTATTAAGGAGATGCATCTGTCAGAACCCAGTGAATGGGGCATAGAGTGCATGTATTTCATTGTAAGAAAAATCTTGACTCAGAAGTGAAAATAAACTCTTGATTTTAATAATAATGATGAAATACATTTGGAAATAATACTTGTAAATATACTTGGAAATAAGTGCACTAATGTCATCAACTTTGAAGTGCATCAAAAACTGAGTGGTGGTGGGAATGGGGCACTGGTGGAGAGATAGGTGCTGGAACAATGTATGACTCAGAACCAATTATGAACACTTTTGTAATTGTATATCTAATGGCGCTATAATAAAAACTTTTTAAAAATAAAATAAAAGAAATAAAAAAGAAAAAAACTAAGTTAGAAAATTAGAGGAATTGATAAATAAATGATTTTAAAATGCAATAAAATTGCATATTATAAGTGTCAGGTCAATGGGTATTCACTGTAAAATTCTTCCAAATTTTCTGTAGGCCTGAAAATTATAATAAAAATGTCCAGGGGAAAAATAAATTAAAAATTGTTGAAAACATAGGAAATGCCAAAAGGTCAAAGAAAAGAAGACTTTTGCCCT
The DNA here is from genome assembly GCA_021461705.1 of Cryptotis parvus. Classification (NCBI taxonomy): domain Eukaryota; kingdom Metazoa; phylum Chordata; class Mammalia; order Eulipotyphla; family Soricidae; genus Cryptotis; species Cryptotis parvus. Next base: position 31,741 of record JAJIBD010028040.1, read on the forward strand.
GCCCAAAAATACTGAAGACAACAGTGAACTTTATTTCATTCCTTTTTCTATTTTTTCTGTATTTATGGATGTGGGTGCTTTATAAATTAGCACCATCCTATCTTCTGAGGATGAAGAAGCATTTCACCAATGGCTTACTCATCAACATAATTATAACTAGATCATACACATTTTAAATGTTTTATTTCTTACTGCCACAAAAAGCACTTGGAAGAACGTGCATAAGTAAATATGCGTTTTTCCCTGAAGCCTTACAGCCACACAGGAGGACATATTTTTCAAGAAGTATAACCCTGTGATTTAAAGGGTAGCTCTGATCTCAGGGTGGTATAATAAAAAAATTTAATAAAATAATCACTTGATCACTTGACATCCCGTTATTCATTGATTTCCTCGAGCGGGTGCCAGTAACATTTCCATTTGACCCTATCACGTGCCAGTGTAGCCCAATGGCATCTGGTTGCTTCAGGAATACGAAGAGCCTCAAACTTTCCAGGTTCAGGGTCTTGACAAAGAAGTTTGACTATCTTGTAGGTGGGCGGCAGGTGATCTTTTGACTACTCGTGGGATCCAGTCGGTAACAGCTCTAGTCCAGCAATCTTCTCCAAATCGCATTACATGATCAGCCCATCTGATTTTCGATGCCTTGGCAAACATGACAGCATCCCTGACTCTGGAACAGAAAAGGAGGGGCAGAGCTCCGGATTCCTTCTTTCACTTGAGTGAGGCATGATATTCCAAGCATAGCTCTTTCGATTCCTCTCTGGGAGACCCGAATAGCATTCTCATCCTGTGGATGCGGGGGAAAAGGAACTCATTCACTGTTGGTGGGAGTGCTGACTGGTCCAGCCCTTTTGGAAAAACAATATGGTCATTCCTCTGAAAACTAGATATTGAGCTCCCATTTGACCCAGCTGTACAACTCCTGGGAATATACCCTCAGAGACCTAGGGCCCAGGTCTCTGAGGCGTATGTCACGCAGGGAGAACGGTGTTTTTGAAGAGATGTGCCCAGAGCCGGAGGTTCTTTGTCTTTTTAGCTATTTCTTCGATGCTTCTGAAGACATTCTATGCCGCTCTCTTCCTCCTGGACAGCTAAGGTTTTAGGTCTTTCATCATGTTGACTTCTCGACCTAGGTACACATAACTGCTGCATTCAGAGATGTTTGTTCCATTGAGAGTGAATGGGGCCTCTGTATCTAGTTCATTTTTCATTAACATAGTTTTGTTGAGATTCAGCTGTCGACCTATCTTTCCACATTCTCGGTCGAAGTCAGCCAGCATTTGTGCCACTTGGCTAATATTTGGTGTTGTTAGAACAATGTCATCATGAAGCGGAGGGGTGTACTTGCCGACTGTCTATCTTCACTCCTATTCCTTCCCATTCTAATTGTCGCATGATGTTCTGAAGGATGGCTCTGAAGAGTTTTGGTGAAATGGTATCACCCTGTCGAACCCCCTCTTTTGTCATCAATGATCACTTCCTTGTAGAATGGTGAGATCCTGGTGGTGAATCCGTAATACAGCTCACGAAGGATCTTGCTGTATTAGGCTTGAATGCCCTGTTTGGCTAGGGCTTCGATGACCACTTTGGTCTTCACAGAATCAAAGGCTTTCTTTAAATCAATGAACGTGAGACAGAGTGGCATCTTGAACTCCCTACAAACTTCAATGAGCTTGGTTACCGTGTGGATATGGTTGATTGTGCTGAATCCTTTTCGGAAGCCTGCTTGCTTGCATGATTGTCCTTCATATAATGTTCTGTCAATCCTGTTCAGGATGACTCGAGTGAACAGCTTGTAGATGACAGACAACAGGAAGATGGGGCGATGGTTGCCAATGTCATGGATGTCTCCCTTCTTGAACAGTAGAACTGTCCTGCTGGTTTTCCGATGAGAGGGCACCTTGAATTCAGACAGGTAGTGTGTGAAGAGCCAAGCCAGTGTATTGATGAGTTCTGAAGGCAGATTCTTCAGGTGTTCGGGTCTGACTTTGTCTGGGCCTGGTACTCTTCCCTTCTTTACCGATGAAATGGCATGTCGGATTTCAGAAGGGAGAACGTTGGGAACAACATATCCATCCTGTGGAAATTGGTATGTGGGCAGGTGGACATGGCTATCAAAGAGATCTGAGTAGAAATCATGGATAATCTTCTCCATTGCCTTTCTGGAAGATGTGATAGATCCATCAGGACATTGAAGGGCAGTCATCTTATTCTTATAGTTGGCGAAGGACAGGCGGGCGTTGCAAATGCTTTTCCCAGCTTCTGCTGCATCTTCCAGTATTTCTGCTCTTCTCTTTTTTGAGGTCTTCCCTTATCGCTTCTCTGCACTGCTTTGCAAGCTTGGATGTTAGCATTTGGTCGCCTGAGGCTCGTGCCTTGCCATGTTGGCGAATGAGCTCAAGAGTTTTTGAAAAAAAAAACTCCGGGGGGGGGGGGGGGGGGTGGTGTTTGTGGGGGGGGGGGGGTTTTAGTTTTTGAAGACAGGCGTCCTTTTTGTGGCTTTTTTCTCTCTCAGCATTCTTCGCACAATCATGGAGTTGCTGAACCAGTCGGTTGTATTCTTCATCTATGTTGTCAATGATGATATCTTCCCATGTTGCCGCAGTGGTGCCAAATAGTTCCCAGTTGGTGGTCATTCTGGGAGTTCTCTTCTTAAACTTTGCAGTCTTTTCTGCCCGTTGCGTGAAGTAGAATTTTGCATGAAGGAGACGGTGGTCTAATCCTGCTTTGAATTTTGGGACGACAGCAACATTGGTCAGGCAAAACCGTCAATTGAAGATGATGTGGTCAATTTCATTGTGGAACTGTCCACCAGGGAATTCCCATGTCCAACGTTTCGATTCAGCCTTCTGGAACTGTGGGTTTCCATGAATGGTCTTGGTGCACATGATGAACTCAGATAGTCTCTTACCCTGTTCATTCCATTCTAGGCCATGTGTCCCGATGTGCAGTTCTTTGGCTGATCTTATGTTTTAATAAAATAATAAAAACATAAAAACCCAAATAGAGACAAATCCACATCCCATCACCAACATGTAAGCTCATCTACCAGCTTTATCCCAGAGACTCATAAATAAATCTCGAAAGAACCCAATGAGCTACAAAAATTTCTCAGATACCTGGTCCTGGCTGAGCATTCTGGGCTGACCCTGGCGGGGTCCGTCCCCACCCTAATAAGCCCTGGCAGTTGCTCCCACCCCTCAAAACCACCATCATGACCCAGGCTGGACCACCCAGTTAAATATTCTGAATTTCCTGGACATCTCCAATCTTTACCATGCTACATCTCAGTAGAAGCAAACCAGATTGGACGGAAATATAATAGAAGTCAGCTAGTTTTGACTAGCAAAACAATTAACACAGAAGGCTTAACACACAACAGCCACCAAGAGTACCTTTAGATAAGAACTTAATGTCCCCATGTTGAGATAGAACTATTTTCACAAATTTTCTTTTACTGAAAATTTTTTATAATTCTATTAGCCAATTAGTGGTAACAAAAACTAGAAACTACATTACTGTGGGCCTCCTATGGGGGCAGGCTTGAGGGGTGGTTGAGAAAATGGGAACAATGGTGGAGGGAAGGAATGTCACAGTGATGGTGGAATTGGTATTGGAATATTGAGTGCCTTATAACAAATCATCATGAACAACTTTGTAAGCCATGGTGTTTAAATAAAGTGGAAAAAAAACAAAATAAGTAAATAAATAAAGGATAACTTTGAATACTTTGGACACTGTTGCCTTAGAATTTTACTAAATCTCGGGCAGGAGTGATAATACAGTGGGTAGAGCATTTGCCTTGCACACAGCCAACCTGGGTTCAATCCCGGCATCCCATATGGTTCCCCAAGCACTGCCAGAGAGTAATTCCTGAGTGCAGAGCCAGAAGGAACCCCTGAGCATCACCAGGTATGACACAAAAAGCAAAGAAAAGGAGGGAATTTACTAAAACTCACTAGATTGTGTTATTTTGTAGTATTTTTTTGTACTTAATATAGCCTTTTTAATTTATTCATTGACTATCATTGGTTTACAATCTTATGAAAAACTTCCACAGGGGTTTAACTTCACACCCCTACTTAAGTGTAACTGTCAGCACTCTGAGTGCTGTTATTTCCCCCTGTCCCTCTGAAATCACCACAGCTTACACTGAGCCTCAGCCAGGAATTGTCCATGACACATAACTGAGAGGTTGTACTTACTACATTCCCAGTCATGTTTAGGTGCTTATGGTGAAATCTAATTGCAGATATTTCTGACAAGGGGAAGTACTCAGGAAGACAGAACAAGAACAGAACAAAAACCATATCTAACTTGACTTAATTCCAATGCTTGCAGTTTTTGTCATATAAGAGGTGCTCAATAAATCTAAGTTGAATAAATGATGAATGAATGTATAAGAAGGGGGTATCAACATGGCTTTAATTTACTTAAGCATGAAACCAGTTTCAAACCTCTGGTATATTTTTCCTGCCACACCCCTCTGGAAGCAGCTGGATGCAGTTTGTTGGCTGAATTTGTGTGATAGCCTCTAAAACTTGGGAGACCAGAGGGGGCCGGCGATAGCACAGTGGGTAGGGCGTTTGCCTTGCATGCAGCCTATTCGGGTTCAATCCCCGGCATCCCATATGGTCCCCCAAGCACTGCCAGGAGAAATTCCTGAGCAAAGAGCCAGGAGTAACCCTTGAGCATTTCGGGTGTGACCCAAAAAGAAAAAACAAAGATACTTGGGAGACCAGAGTTTCAGGTTTATATCTAAGTTCAACTAGTTGTGTCCCTGGTTCAAAATATTGGCAACAACACCCCCTATCATGTCTACAAGACTGTTGTCCTGTCTCAGACAGGAGATGGTGAGTACACAGACCGTATCATTATTCACCTCATTTTTTTAAAGGGGGGCCTGAGTCTGGGAGAAGTTAAATAATTTGTCTGAACTCTGATCAGTAGGCAAGCAAACTGACAGACATCCTCTGCAGAATTCTTCCCCCAAAGTGGATGATGGTGAGCCCCAGGAAGGCTGGAATGACACAGGAGCACTAGCAGCCTCAGCCCAATTTAGGGGCCGGCAGGAGGTGGTGGAGGTGTGAATGTACTTTCCTTTTGTTCATTTGTTAAATAAGAAATCTCCAAGGAGGCACTGAGTAATTTTATTTTTTTCTGAAAGGGGGCTGTAGGCCAAGTAAGTTTTGCCTACTCTGTTCTACCAGACCCTAGCTCTGAGGCTTCGACAGGAACACTGCCTACTTCCCTCTGACCACTGCCAAACGGGTTCCTCTTTTGCAATTCCCTCTTGATATGCCCATCCTGTGCACAGGGTCTCCTCTTTCCCCAGTCACCGGCCAGGCTGTGTTGAAAATTTCTGCCGGGGGTGGGGGGGGGGGGGGGGGGTGCTGCCGAATCAAGCCTCCAAATAAAGAAAGAAGGGAAGCTGATCGGGTTAAGAAAGTTCATAGCTCTGAGCTGCAGTTGAGCTCATTCCCTCCTACGTTCGAGAAAATCTAGGCACTGGCACAACTGAGACCCTGAGAAGCATGTGCTCTAGTCTTAGTTCTGTCAATGACAACTAGTCACCTAGAGAAGTTCTTTCATTGAAATGCAAAATTAAAAAGATCCCAGCTCAGTTCATCCTAGCTGCCCAATCTGGGTCTCCATCTCCATGCAATGAATTGAGCTCTCTCCAGGGTGAAACTTGGAAATCTACATTTTACATGAAGACTGCAGGACTCCTCTGCACAGGTATGCTTAGTGAGCCCCAGAGTGTCCTTTTCAGTGCTAAAACTGAAAACTCCAGATGTTCCATCTCTCTCCTGCTCCCATGTTTGTGTTTCTGTTGACTGGTAACTGCACAGAGAAAGGGTCTGTGATCCTTAGGGTCAAAATGAAGCCATGCTAAACAGTAAACCTAAGAGAATAAGATCCAAAGTCAAGTCTATATGTATTTTTTTAACTTTCTAGTAGTTACTTAAGAAGGAGGAAAGAGGACTGGATGGGGCTGGGGCGACAGTACAGTGGGGAGGGCATTTTCCTTGCTCATGGCCAAACAGAGTTAGATCCCCCATAAATCCATAGGGTCCCCGAGCACCACCAGGAGAATTCCTTAGTGCAGATCCAGGTGTAACCCTTGAGCATCAATACCTGTGGCCCAAACGCCAAAAAAAAAGGGGAGGCGGGGAGAGAGAACTACATGCCGGCGGGAGGCCCAGTTCATCCCCACATGGCATACCATGGTTCTCCAAGCACCACGGAAGGGGCTCCTATGAAAAACCCACACCCAAAGGTACTGAAGCTCCTAAACACTGCTGAGTGTGACCCCGAAATTAAAATCCTAGTAACAAGATGTTAAAACTAACTTTTCCGGCGCTTCCGGGGAGCGGCTGCAATCTCCCACACAGGTGTGTATGTGACCCCCTGCACTCCACGGACCCAAGTTGCCCAGGGAAGAAGGCGGAAACTCCATCAAAGGGAACCAAGGCAAACTGCCCTGGTTTCACCGCTGGACCCCTTGGGCACCGCGGCGTCTGGGAACATCCAAAAACTCAAAACCACGCGGGGCGCACCAGCGTCCCACGCGACCCTCTTACTACCTATCTTGCATAAGGTACCAGTGAACCTTGGTTCCTACATCCTTGCTACCCACCCAAACTCTGCAAAGAGACCAGACACCTACTAACTGTACTATCTAGTCAACCAAGACCCCACATTTGCAACCTACAATAGTCATAATGGTAAAGCAACGCAAAATTTCATCAAGCTCAGTGAGTGAAGTCAGTAGTCCAGATGAGCCAAGCAATATTAATGAGTTGCATAACCTCTCTGATAAGTAATTTCGGAAAGAAATGTTAAGAATTCATAAAGAATTCAAAGAAGCAATGAAATGCAAAATAAAAAAATACAAGAAGACATGAGAGAAGAAGTAAGGAAAATGCAAATGGAAATGACAGATATTAAAAATGAGGTAAATGAAATGAAAAACACAGTGGAAAGCCAGCATAGCAGAATAATAGCTACTGAGAAGAATTAGTGATCTCGAAGACGAGTTCCAAAGATTCTCTACACAACACCAGAAGATAGAAAAAAAAGACTCACAATTACAGAACAGAAAACAAGAGATAATCGGGATGAAGCCAGAAGAAACAACATACGGATCATTGGGGTCCCAGAAGGGCAAGAAGAAAACTCGGATGAAGAAGAAACTGTCGAAGCCATAATTGCTGAGAAGTTCCTGGAACTAAAGAACGCTTGCCTCAAGATCCAGGAGGCCCGTAGGATACCAGGTAAAAGAAACCCCAACAAGAATACTCCAAGACACGTCTCAATTAAAATGACAAAAACTATAGATAGAGATAGAATACTGAAAGCAGCAAGATCAAGAAGGAAAACACATACAAAGGAACATCTCTAACATTTCCAGCAGACATCTCTAATGAAACACTCCGAGCCCAAAAACAATGGTGGGATAATGTGAAAAGGCTCAATGAACTGCAGGCCTCACCAAGAATTCTTTACCCGGCCAGACTCACATTCAGATATAAAGGAAAGATACACAACTTCATGGATAAGCAACAACTCAGGAACTTCATGGAATCAAAATCAACTTTAAAAGAAGGACTGAAGGGTCTACTGTAATCCGACCAAACCCATAAGCACAACAAGTAAAAACAGAAAGATGGCACAAAATCCGATGAAAATAATCGCTCTCAATGTCAATGGTCTAAATGCACCAATTAAGAGACACAGAGTAACAAAATGGATTAAAAAATTTGAACCCAATATTCTGCTGTCTACAAGAAACGCATCCTGAATAATCAGAACAAACACAGACTCAAAGTCAAAAGTTGGAAGACCATTCTCCATGCAAACAACTCCTACAAAAGGCTGGTGTGGCCATATTAGTATCAGATAATATAGACTTCAGGCTGAAAAAGGTTAGAAGGGACAACGAAGGCCATTTCTTATTACTTAAGGGGTATGTACACCAGGAAGAAATTACACTACTAAACATATGGAACACAACGAGGGGCATGCAAAATACATAAAACAACTGCTAAGAGACCTAAAAAGAAGACATTAGCAGTAGCACAATAATAGTTGGAGACTTCAACACTGCTCTATCAACTATGGATAGATCAACAAGACTGAAACTAACCAAGGAAATATTGGCCCTAAAAAGAAGAAATGGAAGAAAGAGAGCTAGTGGATATATACAAGGCTTTTCATGCCAAAAAATCTGAACACACATTTTTCTCTAGTGCACATGGAACATTATCCAAGATAGACCACATGCTGAGCCACAAAACATACCTCAATAAAATTAAAAAGATAGAAATTGTGTCACCTATCTTTTCAGACCATGATGCACTGAAAATGGAAGTTACCGTACACAGAAACAGGGAGTCAAACCAAACACCTGGAAACTGAACAGCTCCTGAACAACAAATGGGTCATAGAAGAAATCAAACAGGAAATCCAAAGATTTCTGGAAACAAATGAAAATGAAGACACCAACTGTAAGAACTTGTGGGACATGGCAAAAGCCGTGTTAAGAGGGAAGTTTATAGCTCTGCAAGCATTCATGAGGAAACAAGAAAGGGCCCACATAAATAACCTGACTACACAGCCGAAGACATTAGAAAAAGACCAACAAAAGGACCCCAACACACGCAGAAAAAAAGGAAATAATAAAACCTAGAGGCAGGAAATCAATGAGTTGGAAACCAAAAAAAAAAAACCAAAAGATCAGTGAAACCAAGAGCTGGTTTTTCTGAAAAAATAAACAAGATTGACAAACAATTGGCAAGACTTGTAAGGACAGGGAAAGAGAGAACCCAAATAAACAGAATCAGAAATAAAAAGGGTGACATCACAACAGAAACCACAGAAATCCAAAAGATCATCAGAGATTACTTTGAGAGCATCTATGCCATTAAACATGAGAATCTAGAAGAAATGGATAAATTCCTGAAGTCCTATAACCTCCCACGGCTGAAACAAGAAGACCTCCAATACCTGAATAAACCTATCACCATTGAGGAAATAGAAACAGTAATTAAATGTCTGCCCAAACACAAAAGCCCAGGTCCAGACGGATTCACTAGTGAACTCTACCAAACCTTTAAGGAGGACCTACTGCCAGTCCTTTACAAGCTCTTCCAGGAAATAGAGGAAACAGAAACACTCCCAAACAGCTTCTACGAGGCAAATATCACCCTGACACCCAAAGCAGGGAGAGACAACACAAAGAAAGAAAACTACAGACCAATATCCCTGATGAACACGGATGCTAAGATCTTCAACAAAATACTAGCAAACAGAATCCAAAGACTCATCAAGAAGATTATACATCATGACCAAGTAGGATTCATCCCGGGAATGCAAGGATGGTTCAACATTCGCAAGTCAATCAACATAATACATCATATCAATAAGAAAAAATAAAAACCATATGACCCTATCCAATAGACCCAGAGAAAGCATTTGACAAGATCCAGCACCCTTTCATGAAAAAACCCTCCAGGATTATCACAAGCGTGTGGAAGTCAGGAGTTTAGGTAAGACAGAAAATGGAACAGGGGGCTAACAATAGTCGAGGGTACTAATGCCAACCTAGAACTGAGCATTAAATAGAGGCAAAAGGATACAAATGACAACCTTTTTAATGTATGTTCTGTAATCCATAGTCTGGAAGGGAAGGAAAAGAGAAAGAGAGAGAAAGGGAAAGAAATAAAAGAACCTGCCATGGAGCAGGCTGGGGAAGGGGAGGGAACGGGGATGTTGGTGGTGGGAGATGGGCACTGGTGGAGGGACGGGTGCTGAAACACTGTATGACCAAACCCAAACATGAACTTTTTTTGTATATTTTTTTTGTATAACTCACGGTGGTTTAATAAATATAAAAAAAAACCCTCCAGAAAATGGGAATTGAAGGGACTTTCCTCAAGATAGTTACAGCCATCTACCAAAAGCCCACAGCGAGCATCATTCTCAATGGGGAAACGTTGAAAGCCTTCCCCTAAGATCAGGGACAAGACAAGGTTGCCCACTCTCACCTCTTTTATTCAATATAGTACTGAAAGTACTTGCCATAGAAATCAGAGAAGAAAAAGGACATCAAGGGCATCCAATAGGCAAGGAAGAAGTCAAGCTATCATTATTTGCAGATGACATGATATTATACCTAGAGAACCCTAAACTCTCTACCCAAAAACTCCTAGAAACAATAGACACATATAGTAGAGTGGCAGGATACAAAATCAACACCCAAAAGTCAGTGGCTTTCCTATATACAAATAACAAAAGAGAAGAAAGGGATATTAAGGAAACAATTCCATTCACAATTGTGCCACAGAAAATCAAATACCTAGGAATCAGCTTAACCAAGTCTGTAAAGGACCTGTACAAAGAAAACTACAAGACACTGCTCCAAGAGATAAACTGTACACAAGGAAATGGAAATATATTCCCTGCACATGGATGGGTGAATCAACATTGTCAAAATGGTAATACTCCCTAGAGCTCTGTACAGATTCAATGCAGACCCTATAAGGATACCCATGACATTCTTCAAAAGAAATTGACCAAACACTCCTGAAATTTGTATGGAACAATGAACCCCCAAGGATAGCTAAAGCAATCCTCGGGGAAAAAAGAAGACGGGAGGCATCATCCTTTCCAAACTTCAAACTGTACTACAAGGCAGTAGTAATTAAAACAGCATGATATTGGAATAAAAACAGACCTGTGGACCTATGGAATAGAATTGAGTATCCTGACACCCAACTTTAAACACATGATCATTTAATCTTTGATAAAGGTGCAACGAGTCTAAAATGGAGTAAGGAAAGCCTCTTCAACAAGTGGTGTTGGGAAAATTGGACAGCGACATGTAAAAAAATGAATTTGGACCTATGTCTAACACGTTGCACAAAAATCAGATCAAAATGAATGAAAGATCTCAGTATCAGACTTGAATCCATAAAGTGCATTGAAGAAATTATAGGAAAAACCCTCCACGACATTGAAGCTAAAAGGCATCTTCAAAGGTGAAACATCACTAACAAAGCACCTAGAAGAAAAGATAAACATATGGGACTACATGAAACTAAAAAGCTTCTGCACCTCAAAGAAACAGTGACTAAGATACAAAAGCAGTCCACAGAATGTGAAAGAATATTCACCCAATACCCATCTGATAAGGGGTTAATATCCAGGAAATATCAGGCACTGGTAGAACTTTACAAGAAGAAAACAAACAACCCCATCAAAAATGGGGAGAAGAAATGAACAGAAACTTCAGCAAGGAAGAAATTCGAATGGCCAAAAAACATATGAAAAAACTGCTCATCATCACTAATCATCAGAGAGATGCAAATCAAAACAACAATGAGATACCACTTTACACCACAGAAACTGGCACATATTCAAAAGAGCAAGAACAACAAGTGCTGGCGTGGATGTGGGGAAAAGGGGACACTCATCCATTGTTGGTGGGAATGCCGGCTGGTACAGCCTTTCTGGAAAACAATGTGGACATTCCTCCAAAGACTAGAAATTGAACTCCCATTTGACCCAGCCATACCACTCCTGGGAATCTACTCTGGGAAACAAAAAATACGCAGCGGAAACACCATCCCTACTTTAATGTTTATAGCAGCATTATTCACAATAGCCAGAATCTGGAAGCAACCAGAGTGCCCGAAAATCAATGACTGGATAAAAAAGCATTGGTACATGCAGCTGGTAGGAAAAACGAAGTTATAAAATTTGCCTAGAAATGGATGGACTTGGAGAAGATTATGTTGAGTGAAATTAGCCAGAAGGAGAGAGACAGATACAGAATGACTGCATTTATTTGCATGGCAGAAATATATATGTACATATTAAGATACCAATATCCGAAGATCAAGTGAAACATATATCAGTAGGTCTTGTCAAAGGTGGAAATTATCACAAACGTGTGGGAGTCAGAGGCTTAGGTAAGACAGAAAATGAAACAGTGTGCTAACAATTATCGAGGGTACTAATGCCAACCTAGAACTGAGCATTAAATAGAGGCAAAAAGATACACATGACAACCCTTTAATGTATGTTCTTTAATCCATAGTCTGTAGGGGAAGAAAAAAGATAAAGAGAGAGAAATGGAAAGAAATAAAGAACCTGCCATGGAGGAGGTCTGGGGGAGGGGGAGGGAATCGGGGACGTTGGTGGTGATAGATAGGCACTGGTGGCGGGATGGGTGCTGGAACACTGAATGACCAAAACCCAAATATGATCTTTTTAATTGTATATCTTTGTAATTGTAAAAACAAAAAATTTCAAAAAACTAACATTGCCAACATATTTAACCAAATACATGCGAAAGGTTATCATTTCAATACAAAATATTATTGATAACATGGGAATCTCCTGGTGGACAGTTCCACAATGAAATTGACCACATCATCTTCAATCAACGGTTTTGTCTGACCAGTGTGCTGTCTTCTCAAAATTCCAAACAGGATCGGACCGCCATCTCCTTTGTGCAAAATTCTACTTCCTGCAATGGGGAGAAAAGGCTGCAAAGTTTAAGAAGAGAACTCCCACAATGACCACCAACTGGGAACTCTTTGGCACCATGGCAGCAACATGGGAAGATACCACCATAGACAACATTAATGCAGAATACAACCGACTGGTTCAGCACCTCCATGATTGTGCGAAGAATGCCGAGAGAGAGAAAGACACAAAGAACACCTGTCTTCAGAAACTCTCGAGCTCATTCGTCAACGTGGCAAGGCGCGAGCCTCAGGAGACCAAATGCTAACATCCAAGCTTGCTAAACAGTGCAAAGAAGTGATAAAAGAAGACCTCAAAGACAGAAGAGCAGAAATACTGGAAGATGCAGCAGAAGCTGGGAAAAGCATTCTCATCGCCCGCCTGTCCTTCACCAACTATAAGACCAAGATGACTGCCCTCCGATGCCCTGATGGATCCCTCACATCTTCCAGAAAGGCAATGGAGAAGATTATTCATGATCTACTCAAATCTCTTTGATAGCGCTGCGTCCACCTGCACACATACCAAATTCCACAGGATGGATATGTCATTCCCAACGTTCTCCCCTTCTGAAATCCGACATGCCATCTCATCGGTAAAAGAAGGAACAGTACCAGGCCCAGAAAAAGTCAGACCCGAATACCTGAAGAATCTGCCGTCGGTACTCATCAATACACTAGCTCGGCTCTTCACACGCTACCTGTTCGAATGCAAGGTACCCTCCCAATGGAAAACCAGCAGGAGAGTTCTACTGTTCAAGAAGGGAGACATTCACGACATTGGCAACTATCTCCCCCATCTGCCTGTTTTCCATCATCTACAAGCTGTTTACATGAGTCATCCTGAACAGGATTGGCAGAACACTAGATGAAGGACAACCATGCAAGCAAGCTGGCTTCCTGAACGGATTCAGCACAATAGACCATATCCACCCGATAACCAAGCTCATTGAGGTTTGTAGGGTGTACAAATTGCAGCTCTGTCTCCACGTTCAATGGTTTAAAGAAAGCCTTTCATTCTGTGGAGACTGAAGCAGTCATCGAAGCCCCTAACCAAACAGGGTGTTCAAACCCAACACATCAAGATCCTTCATGAGCTGTATTACGGATTCACCACCAGGATCTCACCATTCTACAAAGAAGTGATCATTGATGTCAAAAGAGGGGTTCAACAGGGTGATACCATTTCACCAAAACTCTTCAGCTCCACCCTTGAGAACATCATGCGACAATTAGAATGGGAAGAAATGGGAGTGAAGATAGATGGTCTGCAACTACACCACCTCCGCCGCTGATGACATCGTTCTAATAACACCAAACATTAGCCAAGCGGCACAAATGCTGGTTGACTTTGACAGAGAATGTGGAAAGATAGGTCTACAGCTGAATCTGAAGAAAACTATGTTCATGAGAAATGAACTAGTTCCAGAGGCCCCATTCACTCTCAATGGAACAAACATCTCTGAATGCAGCAGTTATGTGTACCTAGGTCGAGAAATCAACATGATGAACGACCTAAAACCTGAGTTGCGCAGGAAGAAGAGAGCAGCATGGAATGCCTTCAAAAGCATCGAAGAAATAGCTAAAAAGGACAAAGAACCTCGGGCTCTGGGCACATCTCTTCGACTCCACCGGTCTTCCTGCATTAACATACGCCTCAGAGACCTGGACCCTACGAAAGCAGGATGAGAATGCTATTCGGGTCTCCCAAAGAGGAATCGAAAGAGCTATGCTTGGAATATCATGCCTCCACTCAAGTGAAAGAAGGAATCCGGAGTTCTGACCTCCGTCACTATTCCAGAATCAGGGATGCTGTCTCGTTTGCCAAGGCATCGAAAATCAGATGGGCTGGACATGTAATGCGACTTGGAGACAACTGCTGGACTAGAGCCATTACCGACTGGATCCCACGGGATATCAAAAGATCACGTGGCCGCCCACCTACAAGATGGTCAGACTTCCTTGTCAAGACACTGAAGGAAAGGTTTGAGGCTCTTCATATTCCTGAATCAACCAGATGCCATTGGGCTACATTGGCACATGTTAGGGTCCAATGGAAATGTTACTGGTGCCCGCTCGAGCAAATCGATGAATAACGGGATTCAAGTGATCAAGTGATTAAGTAATAATAATAGTATAATGAATTATAATAATTACAATGTTATAATTGTAAGCAATACAAAACATTATTTTTTTCTCTCTTTTTCTCTCATTCTCTTTTGCTTTCGATCTTCAGGAACTGGTGTGTATTTTATCTCCACAGTTTATGTTGATTTGAACTGGACACTTTTTTTCTCAGAGGTTACTCCTGGCTCTACACTCCTTTTTTTAATAATATTTTATTATACCACCATGGGATATACAATTACAATGTTGTTCATGTTTGGGGTTTTGATCACATAGTGTTCCAGCATCCCACCCTCCACCAGTGCCCATTTCCCACCACCAATGTTCCCAATTCCCTCCCCCCTCCCATAGCCTGCCTGAATGGCAGGTTCTTTTATCTCTTTTTCTCTCCCTCTCTCTCTTTTCCTTCTCTTATACATTGTGAATAGCAATGCATACACTTAATAGCCATCATGTGCATTTTTTTCCTGTATTTAATGCTCAGTTCTAGGTTGGTATTAGCCCTTTCGACATTTATTCTCACATGTTCCCTTCTCTGTCTTACCTAACCTCTGACTCCCACACATTTGTGGTAATTTCCACCTTTGGTAAGACCTCCTGATCCACATTTCACCTGACATTGGATTTTAGTATCATAATATGTATATATATTTATGTCATGCAAATGAATGCAGTCATTCTATATCTCTCTCTTTCCTTCTGACTAATTTCACTCAACATGATCCTTTCCATGTCCATTCATTTATAGGCAAATTTTATGACATCATTTTTCCTAAGCTCTGCATAGTATTCCATTGTGTAGATGTATCAAAGTTTCTTTATCCAGTCATCAGTTCTGGGGCATACAGGTTGTTTCCAGATTCTGGCTATTGTGAATAGTGCTGCTATGAAAATAAAAGTGCGGATAGTGTTTCCGCTGTGTTTTTGGCTTCCCAGGGTATATTCCCAGTAGTGGTATGGCTGGGTCAAATGGGAGCTGAATTTCTAGTCTTTGGTGGAATGTCCATATTGTTTTCCAGAAAAGGTTGTACCAGTCGACATTCCCACCAACAATGAATGAGAGTCCCCCTTTTCCCGCATTGGACTGGTCACTTTTCAAAGGCTCAGTAGCCACAGGTGACCATCAGTTACCATATCAAACAGAGCTGGAAGCCAGATCACTAAGTAACGTGCAATAACCAACCAGAAAGGGCTCTGTGAGCACAGAAGGGGGAAGGCATGTGTGCCACATAGTAGACATCACTGGTATGGATGCCTAGTGGCCTCATTTCTAGTTATCTGGAAGTGAAGGAAAAGAAAGCTATGAGAGATGCGGTGGTCTTAGACTCAATAGGAAAAAGACAGGAAATCCATGACAGCATTGAATATAATAAACATTAAAATGGCTGCCCTCAGCTATACAGTTTTGCACAACACCAGAATAACCAGAACCCCAATCCCTGTTCCCCTATTAGTTCCCAATTTTCTTCCTCACACCTTCATTTCTTTCCTTTACTGTTCTTCTTCCAAACTCTGGGGTCAGTGGTGATCTGGGAACTCCCCCTTTTATTCCATTACACTTCCTTATCCAGTTATCCTATATATCACAAATAAGTGAGATCACCCTCTGTTTGCCTTTCTCCCTTTTGGTTTATTTCTTTGTAATGTGCCTGTTAATGTTCCTTATCAATAACCTGAACGAGACGGTTCAAGGCTCTCAGTGTTCCTGAAACAATCAAATGCCATTGGGCTACATTGGCACATGATAGGGTCAAATGAAAATATTACTGCCTCCTGCTTGAGCAAATCGATGAATAACAGGATATCAAGTGATCAAAGTGCCTGTCAAAGTGGCAGGTAGGGGGGGTTGGGAGTGAGGGGTGAAGAATGGAAGAAAATTGACACTGGCAGTGTGATTGATGTCAAAATATTATATGCCTAAAACTCAACAATCAATAACTTTGTAAATCATGGTTCTTTAATAAATAAAATTATTTTTTTAAAAATCAGAATTAATAATTAAAGTACTTAGGCAGCATGAATGTTAGGGTAGATTCACACACCAGCAAACTGGGAATATATACTGTATACATTCCATGAAAAAAAAATCTTCCTGACTCAGGGTCAATATATCAGCCTGCTTAAAGGCTAGTGGCTGATTTGTCAGGAGACATTCACTGTAGTTGAATATCTACTAGGAGAGCCAGATAATACATTGAAGAAGTCAGGGAAGAGCACACCAAACACCTTGAAAAGAATAATGTAATGAGTAATCATAATAAATCACACTTAAAATTTTTGATTTTTAAAAAAACACTTTTGCTGGGCCGGGGCGATAGCCCAGCAGGTAGGGTGTTTGCCTTGCACGGTCGGCCCATGCCGGCCCGGGTTTGATCCCTGGCATCCCATATGGTCCCGAGCACCGCCAGGAGTAATTCCTGAGTGCAGAGCCAGGAACAACCCCTGAGCATCACCGGTGTGACCCAAAAAAGCAAAATAAAATACAATAAAAATAAAAAAACACTTTGCTGCCCATTCTCATTTGTTCCTCATTCCTTACAGGCAATTAGATGAAATGCATGTCCCCATTTTACACTGAGAAATTGAGGGGAGAGGGTAGTTGCCAACTTCTCACAGCCACTGAGTATTCGAATAGCGAGGCTTCTCCACACAAAGCTCCGTGGTCCATATGGGAATTCAACCTTGACCTCATTATCAGCAAGCTCTTGCAGCTCCTTACCTGGTGCAGCTATAAATATCGTTAATTCACTTTTCAAAGGCATTCTCTCTTTTAATAGATTAAGTTCCCTGTTGGCCCTCCTCTGGGCCTGCCTCTGCACCTCCTCTGCTGTCTCTAATCATATCTCTCCCTGGAAGGTCTAAATGCCTTTGCCTCTGGCAAGGATACCTTTACAACAGCAATCCATGTGGAGCTGAAAAAAAAAAACTTGTAATGTGGGAGAAGCACTTTTCTCTCTGAGTCCAGATAACACTTTTGCAAAGTCACTCAAGGAGGCATGGAAGAGCTTGGAGCCTGAGAATGATGTAATGAGGCAGAAGGTGTGTTGGAGTGAATAGTTTAGCCAGAAAATAAAGAGCCAAAAAGTAACAAGAGGAAAAGACTGTGAGTCACTATTGGCTCTTATTACTCAGCTAGCAAGCATCCTCTCCCTGAAAGGAGGGGCCCCACCTGACCTACCCACCTATAGTAATCGACCACTTTCAGCTCATCATCCTGTGATTCTGCAGACATGCCACTCTATGTTTTCATACATTATTCTAGGGTAACTATAAGTTCATGAAGTAACAAACTTACCTGTTTTATTCACTACCCACAGGGAGAACAGCTTCACCTGATTTGCAGCAAACATACCTTAGTGTGAGGATGGATGGATGGATGGATGGATGGATGGATGGATGGATGGATGGATGGATGGATGGATGGATGGATGGATGGATGGATGGATGGATGGATGGATGGGCGGATGGACGGATGAGATGTGGATTCCACGGACCAGACCGGACGGATGAGATGGATGGATGTCTCTAAGTCATTATGCATCTTTTACAGATTGTATCACTGAATTTTCCCATTAGCCCAAAGGAAGTCACTTTCACCTTATAGGTTCCTACAATCTAGCTGGAAAGTGATGTGAGTTTCTAATCTTTAGTGATTTCCAAATTCCCCCACTCCCAAATACTTTTCTTGTTTTTCCCATTCATTCCATCTATAACTCAAGTCTTGAGATTCTGGACCTTGTATACCTTCTAAAGGATCATTGGTTCCATTTATTCAACTAAAGTTTACTGAGCACCATCAATGTTAGTTGGTCACTACCCTCCAGCAGACAATCCAGAATGCTTGTGTCCCCCATGGGCATCGAGGAAGATGCAGCTGCAGTTGATGCCAGCTTTTTCTCATATTTCTCTTTTATTCTGCTCAGCTAGCTCACTGCCAATTTTCCATCATCCCCCCAAAGAGAGTCTCCAGGCCCATCACTGAAGGTCTCGGTGCAACTCACCACTGGACACTTCCATCTACCATTGCCTCTTGCATAAATCACTTTGCATCTTCTAAATCTATTAAAGTTGACCCCTCTCCTAAATTCCAGATCCTTGTGCCCCTCTCTTCAAACTCTCCTCAAAAACTGCCATCTGTTCTCTGAGATTTTACAAGGTTGTGATCAACAATTTTAGCCCCAAACAGACCTGCAATCAGTATAGAAGTTTCTGACCCAAGCTTCTTCTAAGCTTTTCTCCCATCCCCTCCAAAGGCCACGACAGTGAAACAATAATAACGTCTCCCGTAGTTCAGCATGGAAAGGTATCTGTAATGTAAGGTAGAGCTGTGATCTGAAATAGCGGTAAAGAGCAAACCCTGTGAGGCTGGAAACTGACTCACAGGGTGAGGCAGGAATGAGAGCGCTCAAGATAGAGGAACAGAAACCAGAGCTGTGAGTACAATGATGATGTTCTCAACTGAAGCCACTAGTAAAGGGGGCTAACATGGTGCCTGGACTCCACCATAAAAGAGGAGGTTAGGGGCTTCCATATGAATGGAAAACTACAATTCTTCAACCTATTTAAGTCATACTCTAACCCTAATCTTCCAAGGATGGGCTAGAGTCAAGAAGAAACCTTCAAACCAAATAAACTTTCCTCTATTATAATTCCAAAAATTATATTATGAATAAACATAATCTATGAGTGACAAAAACTAATGAAAAAAAAATGTTGGCCTTGTGGATTCAGGTAAAAGAAATCAGTCACATAAAATGCTGGCCAACAAAGGGCCCTATGAAGTGGAATGGCCCCACCTAAATTCCTAACAACAAAAGGTCTCTGCAATGTTGGAGGTAATTAGCCAGAAGGGAGAGAGACAGATACAGAATGACTGCATTTATTTGCATGGCATAGATATATATGTGCATATTGTGATGCCAATATCCAAGGTCAAGTGAAACATGACCTTGTATCAGAAGGTCTTGTCAAGGGTGGAAATTGTCAGCAAATGTTGTGGGAGTCAGAGGCTGGGTAGGACAGAGAATGGAACAGTGTGCTTTGACAATTGTCGTGAGGTACTAGTGCCAACCTAGAACTGAGCACTAAATACAGGCAAAAGGATACACATGACAACCCTTTAATGTATGTACTGTAATCCATAGTCTGGAGGGAAGGGAAGGGAGAGAGAGAGAGAGAGAGAGAGGGAAAGAGAAATGGGGAACCCTACCATTGAGGTGGGCTGGGGAGGGGGGGGAACCGGGTAATTGGTGGTGGGAGATGGGCACTGGTGGAGGGATGGGTGCTGGAACACTGTATGACCAAAAACCCAGATATGACTTTTTAATTGTGTATCTTTTGTGGTTGTGTATCTCACAGTGGTATAATAAAATACTTTAAAAA
>JAJIBD010028041.1:0-15757 GCA_021461705.1 Cryptotis parvus
AGAAGACATGAGAGAAGAAGTAAGGAAAATGCAAATGGAAATGACAGATATTAAAAATGAGGTAAATGAAATGAAAACACAGTGGAAAGCCATCATATCAGAATAATAGCTACTGAAGAAAGAATTAGTGATCTCGAAGACGAAGTTCCAAAGATTCTCTACACAACACCAGAAGATAGAAAAAAAGACTCACAATTACCAGACAGAAAACAAGAGATACTCGGGATGAAGCCAGAAAGAAACAATATACGGATCATTGGGGTCCGAGAAGGGCAAGAAGAAAACTCGGATGAAGAAGAAACTGTCGAAGCCATAATTGCTGAGAAGTTCCTGGAACTAAAGAACGCTTACCTCAAGATCCAGGAGGCCCGTAGGATACCAGGTAAAAGAAACCCCAACAAGAATACTCCAAGACACGTCTCAATTAAAATGACAAAAACTGTAGATAGAGATAGAATACTGAAAGCAGCAAGATCAAAGAAGGAAACACATACAAAGGAACATCTCTAAGATATCCAGCAGACATCTCTAATGAAACACTCCGAGCCAAAACAATGGTAGGATAATGTGAAAAGGCTCAATGAACTGCAGGCCCCACCAAGAATTCTTTACCCGCCAGACTCACATTCAGATATAAGGAAAGATACACAACTTCATGGATAAGCAACAACTCAGGAACTTCATGGACTCAAATTCAACTTTAAAAGAAGGACTGAAGGGTCTACTGTAATACGACCAAACCCATGAAGCACAACAAGCACAAACAGAAAGATGGCACAAAATCCGATGACAATAATCACTCTCAATGTCAATGGTCTAAATGCATCAATTAAGAGACACAGAGTAACAAAATGGATTAAAAAATTGAACCCAATATTCTGCTGTCTACAAGAAACGCATCTGAATTATCAGAACAAACACAGACTCAAAGTCAAAAGTTGGAAGCCATTCTCCATGCAAACAACTCCTCCAAAAAGGCTGGTGTGGCCATATTAGTATCAGATAATATAGACTTCAGGCTGAAAAAGGTTAGAAGGGACAACGAAGGCCATTTCTTATTACTTAAGGGGTATGTACACCAGGAAGAAATTACACTACTAAACATATGGAACCCAACGAGGGGCCATGCAAAATACATAAAACAACTGCTAAGAGACCTCAAAGAAGACATTAGCAGTAGCACAATAACAGTTGGAGACTTCAACACTGCTCTATCAACTATGGATAGATCAACAAGACTGAAACTCACCAAGGAAATATTGGCCCTAAAAGAAGAAATGGAAGAAAGAGAGCTAGTGGATATATACAAGGCCTTTCATGCCAAAAAATCTGAACACACAATTTTCTCTAGTGCACATGGAACATTATCCAAGATAGACCACATGCTGAGCCACAAAACATACCTCAATAAAATTAAAAAGATAGAAATTGTGTCACCTATCTTTTCAGACCATGATGCACTGAAAATGGAAGTTACCGTACACAGAAACAGGGGAGTCAAACCAAACACCTAGAAACTGAACAGCTCCTGAACAACAAATGGGTCATAGAAGAAATCGAACAGGAAATCCCAAAGATTTCTGGAAACAAATGAAAAAGAAGACACCAACTATAAGAACTTGTGGGACATGGCAAAAGCCGTGTTAAGAGGGAAGTTTATAGCTCTGCAAGCATTCATGGGGAAACAAGAAAGGGCCCACATAAATAACCTGACTACACAGCTGAAGACATTAGAAAAAGACCAACAAAAGGACCCCAACACACGCAGAAAAAAAGGAAATAATAAAACTTAGAGAGGAAATCAATGAGTTGGAAACCAAAAAAAAAAAAACCAAAAGATCAGTGAAACCAAGAGCTGGTTTTCTGAAAAAATAAACAAGATTGACAAACCATTGGCAAGACTTGTAAGGACAGGGAAAGAGAGAACCCAAATAAACAGAATCAGAAATAAAAATGGTGACATCACAACAGAAACCACAGAAATCCAAAAGATCATCAGAGATTACTTTGAGAGCATCTATGCCATTAAACATGAGAATCTAGAAGAAATGGATAAATTCCTGAAGTCCTATAACCTCCCACGGCTGAAACAAGAAGACCTCCAATACCTGAATAAACCTATCACCATTGAGGAAATAGAAACAGTAATTAAAAGTCTGCCCAAACACAAAAGCCCAGGTCCAGACGGATTCACTAGTGAACTCTACCAGACCTTTAAGGAGGACCTACTTGCCAGTCCTTTACAAGCTCTTCCAGGAAATAGAAGAAACAGAAACACTCCCAAACAGCTTCTACGAGGCACATATCACCCTGATACCCAAAGCACGGAGAGACAACACAAAGAAAGAAAACTACAGACCAATATCCCTTATGAATATGGATGCTAAGATCTTCAACAAAATACTAGCAAACAGAATCCAAAGACTCATCAAGAAGATTATTCGTCATGACAAAGTAGGATTCATCCCGGGAATGCAAGGATGGTTCAACATTCGCAAGTCAATCAACATAATACATCATATCAATAAGAAAAAAATAAAAACCATATGATCCTATCAATAGACGAAGAGAAAGCATTTGACAAGATTCAGCACCCTTTCATGAAAAAATTCCTCCAGAAAATGGGAATTGAAGGGACTTTCCTCAAGATAGTTACAGCCATCTACCAAAAAGCCCACAGCGAGCATCATTCTCAATGGGGGAAAAGTTGAAAGCCTTCCCCCCTGAGATCAGGGACAAGACAAGGTTGCCCACCTCTCACCCTTTTATTCAATATAGTACTGGAAGTACTTGCCATAGAAATCAGAGAAGAAAAAAATGACATCAAAGGGCATCCAATAGGCAAGGAAGAAGTCAAGCTATCATTATTTGCAGATGACATGATATTATACCTAGAGATCCCTAAACTCTCTACCAAAAACTCCTAGAAACAATAGACGCCTATAGTAGAGTGGCAGGATACAAAATCAACACCCAAAAGTCGGTGGCTTTCCTATATACAAATAACAAAAGAGAAGAAAGGGATATTAAGGAAACAATTCCATTCACAATTGTGCCACAGAAATCAAATACCTAGGAATCAACTTACCCAAGTATGTAAAGGACCTGTACAAAGAAAACTACAAGACACTGCTCCAAGAGATAAAGAGTACACAAGGAAATGGAAATATATTCCCTGCACATGGATGGGTGAATCAAAATTGTCAAAATGGTAACACTCCCTAGAGCTGTGTACAGATTCAATGCAGACCCTATAAGGATACCCATGACATTCTTCAAAGAAATTGACCAAACACTCCTGAAATTTGTATGGAACAATAAACCCCCAAGGATAGCTAAAGCAATCCTCGGGAAAAAAAGAAGACGGGAGGCATCATCTTTCCAAACTTCAAACTGTACTACAAGGCAGTAGTAATTAAAACAGCATGCTATTGGAATAAAAACAGACCTGTGGACCTATGGAATAGAATTGAGTATCCTGACACCCAACCTTAAACACATGATCATTTAATCTTTGATAAAGGTGCAATGAGTCTAAAATGGAGTAAGGGAAAGCCTCTTCAACAAGTGGTGTTGGGAAAATTGGACAGCGACATGTAAAAAAAAATGAATTTGGACCTGTGTCTAACACCTTCCACAAAATCATATCAAAATGAATGAAAGATCTCAGTATCAGACTTGAATCCATAAAAGTACATTGAAGAAATTATAGGAAAAGCGCTCCCGACATTGAAGCTAAAGGCATCTTCAAACGTGAAACATCACTAACAAAGCACCTAGAAGAAAAGATAAACATATGGGACTACATGAAACTAAAAGCTTCTGCACCTCAAAGAAACAGTGACTAAGATACAAAAGCAGTCCACAGAATGGGAAAGAATATTCACCCAATACCCATCTGATAAGGGGTTAATATACAGCATATATCAGGCACTGGTAGAACTTTACAAGAAGAAAACAAAACAACCCCATCAAAAAATGGGGAGAAGAAATGAACAGAAACTTCAGCAAGGGAAGAAATTCGAATGGCCAAAAAACATATGAAAAAATGCTCATCATCACTAATCATCAGAGAGATGCAAATCAAAACAACAATGAGATACCACTTTACACCACAGAGACTGGCACATATTCAAAAGAGCAAGAACAACAAGTGCTGGCGTGGATGTGGGGAAAAGGGGACACTCATCCATTGTTGGTGGGAATGCCGGCTGGTACAGCCTTTCTGGAAAACAATATGGACTTTCCTCCAAAGACTAGAAATTGAACTCCCATTTGACCCAGCCATACCACTCCTGGGAATCTACTCTGGGAAACCAAAAATACGCAGCGGAAACACCATCCCTACTTTAATGTTTATAGCAGCATTATTCACAATAGCCAGAATCTGGAAGCAACCAGAGTGCCCGAAAATCAATGACTGGATAAAAAAGCATTGGTACATGCAGCTGGTAGGAAAAACGAAGTTATAAAATTTGCCTAGAAATGGATGGACTTGGAGAAGATTATGTTGAGTGAAATTAGCCAGAAGGAGAGAGACAGATACAGAATGACTGCATTTATTTGCATGGCATAAATATATATGTACATATTAAGATACCAATATCCAAGGTCAAGTGAAACATATATCAGTAGGTCTTGTCAAAGGTGGAAATTATCACAAACGTGTGGGAGTCAGAGGCTAGGTAAGACAGAAAATGAAACAGTGTGTAACAATTATCGAGGGTACTAATGCCAACCTAGAACTGAGCATTAAATAGAGGCAAAAAGATACACATGACAACCCTTAAATGTATGTTCTTTAATCCATAGTCTCTAGGGGAAGAAAAAGATAAAGTGAGAGAAATGGAAAGAAATAAAGAACCTGCCATGGAGGAGGTCTGGGGGAGGGGGGGGAATCGGGGGCGTTGGTGGTGAGAGATAGGCACTGGTGGCGGGATGGGTGCTGGAACACTGAATGACCAAAACCCAAATATGAACTTTTTAATTGTATATCTTTGTAATTGTAAAAACAAAAAATTTCAAAAAACTAACATTGCCAACATATTTAACCAAATACATGCAAAAGGTTATCATTTCAATACAAAATATTATTGGTAACATGGGGAATCTCCTGGTGGACAGTTCCACAATGAAATTGACCATATCATCTTCAATCAACGGTTTTGTCTGACCCTTGTTGCTGTCTTCTCAAAATTCCAAACATGATCGGACCGCCGTCTCCTTCGTGCAAAATTCTACTTCCCGCAATGGGGAGAAAAGGCTGCAAAGTTTAAGAAGAGAACTCCCACAATGACCACCAACTGGGAACTCTTTGGCACCATGGCAGCAACATGGGAAGATACCACCATAGATAACATTAATGCAGAATACAACCGACTGGTTCAGCACCTCCATGATTGTGCGAAGAATGCCGAGAGAGAGAAAGACACAAAGAACACCTGTGTTCAGAAACTCTCGAGCTCATTCGTCCAACGTGGCAAGGCGCGAGCCTCAGGAGACCAAATGCTAACATCCAAGCTTGCTAAACAGTGCAAAGAAGTGATAAAAGAAGACCTCAAAGACAGAAGAGCAGAAATACTGGAAGATGTAGCAGAAGCTGGGAAAAGCATTCTCATCGCCCGCCTGTCCTTCACCAACTATAAGACCAAGATGACTGCCCTCCGATGCCCTGATGGATCCCTCACATCTTCCAGAAAGGCAATGGAGAAGATTATCCATGATCTACTCAAATCTCTTTGATAGCCGCGTCCACCTGCACACATACCAAATTCCACAGGATGGATATGTCATTCCCAACGTTCTCCCTTCTGAAATCCGACATGCCATCTCATCGGTAAAGAAGGGAACAGTACCAGGCCCAGAAAAAGTCAGACCCGAATACCTGAAGAATCTGCCGTCGGTACTCATCAATACACTAGCTCGGCTCTTCACACGCTACCTGTTCGAATGCAAGGTTCCCTCCCAATGGAAAACCAGCAGGACAGTTCTACTGTTCAAGAAGGGAGACATTCACGACATTGGCAACTATCTCCCCATCTGCCTGTTTTCCATCATCTACAAGCTGTTTACATGAGTCATCCTGAACAGGATTGGCAGAACACTAGATGAAGGACAACCATGCGAGCAAGCTGGCTTCCTGAACGGATTCAGCACAATAGACCATATCCACCCGATAACCAAGCTCATTGAGGTTTGTAGGGTGTACAAATTGCAGCTCTGTCTCACGTTCAATGGTTTAAAGAAAGCCTTTCATTCTGTGGAGACTGAAGCAGTCATTGACGCCCTAACCAAACAGGGTATTCAAACCCAATACATCAAGATCCTTCATGAGCTGTATTACGGATTCACCACCAGGATCTCACCATTCTACAAAGAAGTGATCATTGATGTCAAAAGAGGGGTTCAACAGGGTGATACCATTTCACCAAAACTCTTCAGCGCCACCCTCGAGAACATCATGCGACAATTAGAATGGGAAGAAATGGGAGTGAAGATAGATGGTCGGCAACTACACCACCTCCGCTTCGCTGATGACATCGTTCTAATAACACCAAACATTAGCCAAGCGGCACAAATGCTGGTTGACTTTGACTGAGAATGTGGAAAGATAGGTCTACAGCTGAATCTGAAGAAAACTATGTTCATGAGAAATGAACTAGTTCCAGAGGCCCCATTCACTCTCAATGGAACAAACATCTCTGAATGCAACAGTTATGTGTACCTAGGTCGAAATCAACATGATGAATGACCTAAAACCTGAGTTGCTCAGGAAGAAGAGAGCAGCATGGAATGCCTTCAAAAGCATCGAAGAAATAGCTAAAAGGACAAAGAACCTCGGGCTCTGGGCACATCTCTTCCACTCCACCGTTCTTCCTGCATTACCATACGCCTCAGAGACCTGGACCCTACAAAAGCAGGATGAGAATGCTATTCGGGTCTCCCAAAGAGGAATCGAAAGAGCTATGCTTGGAATATCACGCCTCACTCAAGTGAAAGAAGGAATCCGGAGTTCTGACCTCCGTCACTATTCCAGAATCAGGGATGCTGTCTCGTTTGCCAAGGCATCGAAAATCAGATGGGCTGGACATGTAATGCGACTTGGAGACAACTGCTGGACTAGAGCCATTACCGACTGGATCCCACGGGATGTCAAAAGATCACGTGGCCGCCCACCTACAAGATGGTCAGACTTCCTTGTCAAGACACTGAAGGAACGGTTTGAGGCTCTTCATATTCCTGAATCAACCAGATGCCATTGGGCTACATTGGCACGTGATAGGTTCCAATGGAAACGTTACTGGTGCCCGCTCGAGCAAATCGATGAATAACGGAATTCAAGTGATCAAGTGATTAAGTAATAATAATAGTATAATGAATTATAATAATTACAATGTTATAATTGTAAGCAATACAAAACTTATTATTTTGTCTCTCTTTTTCTCTCATTCTCTTTTTGCTCGATCCTCAGGAACTGGTGTGTATTTTATCTCCACAGTTTATGTTGATTTGAACTGGACACTTTTTTTCTCAGAGGTTACTCCCTGGCTCTACACTCTTTTTTAATAATATTTTATTATACCACCATGGGATATACAATTACAATGTTGTTCATGTTTGGGGGTTTTGATCACATAGTGTTCCAGCATCCCACCCTCCACCAGTGCCCATTTCCCACCACCAATGTCCCCAATTCCCTCCCCCTCCCATAGCCTGCCTGAATGGCAGGTTCTTTATCTCTTTTTTCTCTCCCTCTCTCTCTTTTCCTTCTCTTATACATTGTGAATAGCAATACATACACTTAATGGCCATCATGTGCATTTTTTTGCCTGTATTTAATGCTCAATCCTAGGTTGGTATTAGCCCTTTCGACATTTATTCTCACATGTTCCCTTCTCTGTCTTACCTAACCTCTGACTCCCACACATTTGTGGTAATTTCCACCTTTGGTAAGACCTCCTGATCCACACTTCACCTGACATTGGATTTTAGTATCATAATATGTATATATATTTATGTCATGCAAATGAATGCAGTCATTCTATATCTCTCTCTTTCCTTCTGACTAATTTCACTCAACATGATCCTTTCCATGTCCATTCATTTATAGGCAAATTTCATGACATCATTTTTCCTAAGCTCTGCATAGTATTCCATTGTGTAGATGTATCAAAGTTTCTTTATCCAGTCATCAGTTCTGGGGCATACAGGTTGTTTCCAGATTCTGGCTATTGTGAATAGTGCTGCTATGAAAATAAAAGTGCGGATAGTGTTTCCGCTGTGTTTTTGGCTTCCCAGGGTATATTCCCAGTAGTGGTATGGCTGGGTCAAATGGGAGCTCAATTTCTAGTCTTTGGTGAAATGTCCATATTGTTTTTCAGAAAGGTTGTACCAGTCGACATTCCCACCAACAATGAATGAGAGTCCCCTTTTTCCCTCATTGGACTGGTCACTTTTCAAAGGCTCAGTAGCCACAGGTGACCATCAGTTACCATATCAAACAGAGCTGGAAGCCAGATCACTAAGTGACGTGCAATAACCAACCAGAAAGGGCTCTGTGAGCACAGAAATGGGGAAGGCATGTGTGTGCCACATAGTAGGCATCACTGGTATGGATGCCTAGTGGCCTCATTTCTAGTTATCTGGAAGTGAAGGAAAAAGAAAGCTATGAGAGATGCGGTGGTCTTAGACTCAATAGGAAAAAGACAGGAAATCCATGACAGCATTGAATATAATAAACATTAAAATGGCTGCCCTCAGCTATACAGTTTTGCACAACACCAGAATAACCAGAACCCCAATCCCTGTTCCCCTATTACGTTCCAATTTCATCTTCCTCACACCTTCATTTCTTTCCCTTTACTGTTCTTCTTCCTAAACTCTGGGGTCAGTGGTGATCTGGGAATCCCCCTTTTATTCCATTACACTTCCCTTATCCAGTTATCCTATATATCACAAATAAGTGAGATCACCCTGTGTTTGCCTTTCCCCTTTTGGTTTATTTCTTTGTAATGTGCCTGTTAATGTTTCCTATCAATAACCTGAACGAACGGTTCGAGGCTCTCAGTGTTCCTGAAACAACCAAATGCCATTGGGCTACACTGGCACATGATAGGGTCAAATGAAAATATTACTGCCTCCTGCTTGAGCAAATCGATGAATAACAGGATATCAAGTGATCAAGTGCCTGTCAAGGTGGCAGGTAGGGGTTGGGGTGAGGGGTGAAGAATGGAAGAAAATTGACACTGGCGAGTGTGATTGATGTCAAAATATTATATGCCTAAAACTCAACAATCAATAACTTTGTAAATCATGGTTCTTTAATAAATAAAATTATTTTTTTAAATCAGAATTAATAATTAAAGTACTTAGGCAGCATGAATGTTAGGGTAGGTTCACACACCAGCAAACTGAGAATATATACTGTATACATTCCATGAAAAAAAAATCTTCCTGACTCAGGGTCAATATATCAGCCTGCTTAAAGGCTAGTGGCTGATTTGTCAGGAGACATTCACTGTAGTTGAATATCTACTAGGAGAGCCAGATAATACATTGAAGAAGTCAGGGAAGAGCACACCAAACACCTTGAAAAGAATAATGTAATGAGTAATCATAATAAATCACACTTAAAATTTTTTGATTTTAAAAAACACTTTGCTGGGCGGAGGCGATAGCCCAGCAGGTAGGGTGTTTGCCTTGCACGCGGTCGGCCCATGCCCGGCCGGGTTTGATCCCGGCATCCCATATGGTCCCCGAGCACCGCCAGGAGTAATTCCTGAGTGCAGAGCCAGGAACAACCCCTGAGCATCACGGGTGTGACCCAAAAAAGGAAAATAAAATACAATAAAATAAAAAAAAACACTTTGCTGCCCATTCTCATTTGTTCCTCATTCCTTACAGGCAATTAGATGAAATGCATGTCCCCATTTTACACTGAGAAATTGAGGGGAGAGGTAGTTGCCAACTTCTCACAGCCACTGAGTATTCGAATAGCGAGGCTTCTCCACACAAAGCTCCGTGGTCCATATGGGAATTCAACCTTGACCTCATTATCAGCAAGCTCTTGCAGCTCCTTACCTGGTGCAGCTATAAATATCGTTAATTCACTTTTCAAAGGCATTCTCTCTTTTAATAGATTAAGTTCCCTGTTAGCCCTCCTCTGAGCCTGCCTCTGCACCTCCTCTGCTGTCTCTAATCATATCTCTCCCTGGAAGGTCTAAATGCCTTTGCCTCTGGCAAGGAGATGCCTTTGCAACAGCACCATGTGGAGCTGAAAAAAAAAAACTTGTAATGTGGGGGAAGCACTTTCTCTCTGAGTCCAGATAACACTTTGCAAAGTCACTCAAGGAGGCATGGAAGAGCTTGGAGCCTGAGAATGATGTAATGAGGCAGAAGGTGTGTTGGAGTGAATAGTTGAACCAGAAAATGAAAGAGCCAAAAGTAACAAGAGGAAAAGACTGTGAGTCACTATTGGCTCTTATTACTCAGCTTAAGCAAGCATCCTCTCCTTGAAAGGAGAGGCCTCACCTGACCTACCCACCTATAGTAATCGACCACTTTCAGCTCATCATCCTGTGATTCTGCAGACATGCCACTCTATGTTTTCATACATTATTCTAGGGTAGCTATAAGTTCATGAAGTAACAAATTTACCTGTTTTATTCACTACCCACAGGAGAACAGCTTCACCTGATTTGCAGCAAACATGCCTTAGTGTGAGGATGGATGGATGGATGGATGGATGGATGGATGGATGGATGGATGGATGGATGGATGGATGGATGGATGGATGGATGGATGGATGGATGGATGGATGGATGGATGGATGGATGGATGGACGGATGGCGGCGGATGGACGGATGGGCGGATGGATGGATGGATGCTCTAAGTCATTAACGTCTTTTACAGATTGTATCACTGAATTTTCCCATTAGCCCAAGGAAGCGTCACTTTCACCTTATAGGTTCCTACAATCTAGCTGAAAAGTGATGTGAGTTTCTAATCTTTAGTGATTTCCAAATTCCCCACTCCCAAATCCTTTTCTTGTTTTCCCATTCATTCCATCTATAACTCAAGTCTTGAGATTCTGGACCTTATATACCTTCTAAAGGATCATTGGATTCCATTTATTCAACTAAAGTTTGCTGAGCACCATCAATGTGTTGGTCACTACCCTCCAGCAGACAATCCAGAGTGCTGGTGTCCCCATGGGCATCGAGGAAGATGCAGCTGCAGTTGATGCCAGCTTTTTCTCATATTTCTCTTTATTCTACTCAGCTAGCTCACTGCCAATTTTCCATCATCCCCTCAAAGAGAGTCTCCAGGCCCATCTGAAGGTCTCGGTGCACCTCACCACTGGACACTTCCATCTACCATTGCCTCTTGCATAATCACTTTGCATCTTCTAAATCTATTAAAGTTGACCCCTCTCCTAAATTCCAGATCCTTGTGCCCCTCTCTTTCAAACTCCAACCTGAAAAACTGCCATCTGTTCTCTGAGATTTTACAAGGTTGTGATCAACAATTTTCGCCCCAAACAGATCTGCAATCAGTATAGAAGTTTCTGACCCAAGCTTCTTCTAAGCTTTCTCCCATCCCTCCAAAGGCCATGACAAGTGAAACAATAACAATAACGTCTCCCGTAGTTCAGCATGAGAAAGGTATCTGTAATGTGTAAGGTGAGAGCTGTGATCTGAAATAGCGGTAAAGAGCAAACCCTGTGAGGCTGGAAAACTGACCTCACAGGGGTGAGAGGCGGGATTGAGAGTGCAAGATAGAGGAACAGAAACCAGGACTGTGAGTACAATGATGATGTTCTCAACTGTAGCCACTACTAAAGGGGCTACATGGTGCCTTAGACTCCACCATAAGAGAGGGGGTTAGGGGCTTCCATATGAATGGAAAACTACAATTCTTCAACCTATTTAAGTCATACTCTAACCCCTAATCTTCCAAGGATGGGCTAGAGTCAATGAAGAAACCTTCCAACCAAATAAACTTTCCTCTATTATAATTTCAAAAATTATATTATGAATCAACATAATCTATGAGTGACAAAAACTAATGAAAAAAAATTGTTGGCCTTGTAGATTCAGGTAAAAGAAATGCAGTCACATAAAATGTGGCCAACAAAGGGCCCCTATGAAGTGGAATGGCCCCACCTAAATTTAACAACAAAAGGTCTCTGCAATGTTGAGTGTAATTAGCCAGAAGGAGAGAGACAGATACAGAATGACTGCATTTATTTGCATGGCATAGATATATATGTGCATATTGTGATGGCAATATCCAAGGTCAAGTGAAACATGACCTTGTATCAGGAGGTCTTGTCAAGGGTGGAAATTGTCGCAAACGTGTGGGAGTCAGAGGCTGGGTAGGACAGAGAATGGAACAGTGTGCTGACAATTGTCGAGGGTACTAGTGCCAACCTAGAACTGAGCACTAAATACCGGCAAAAGGATGCACATGACAACCCTTTAATGTATGTTCTGTAATCCATAGTCTGGAGGGGAAGGAAGGGAGAGAGAGAGAGAGAGAAAGAGAAAGAAATGGGGGAACCTGCCATTGAGGTGGGCTGGGGGAGGGGGAGGGAACCGGGTAATTGGTGGTGGGAGATGGGCACTGGTGGAGGGATGGGTGCTGGAACACTGTATGACCAAAACCCAGATATGAACTTTTTTAATTGTGTATCTTTGTGGTTGTGTATCTCACAGTGGTATAATAAAATACTTTTAAAAAAAGGTCTCTGCAAGTAGAATGACCCCACCTTATTTTAGTCAACAAAGGGCCCCTAGAAGTGGAATGACCCAACCTCATTCCTGGAGAAAGAAATGTCTCCACTGCAAAGAAGGCAAAGTGACCTAATGAGGCCACTCCTAATCCCATTCTTTACAAAAATACTGTTGTAACTAATGACAGCCTTCTGCTACGGTAGGGCGGGAGATGATAGGTACCTAGAGAGCCACCCACAAATTTGGTATCCCAAGAGGTCTGGACAGTTTCAGATGTGTTCTAATCCAATAAAGATCAACATGTTTCCTTTGGTGGAGGGAAGTAATAAAGGCTCCCACCCCGTCTTCTCATTGTGAGAGCTCTCATTCCACCTGATAGAACACCTGAGTGGGAAATTCTTCCTGTTACCCTCAAGAACCAGGGAGATAACCCACGAAGGTAGGGATTTTGTGAACTAATTCCTGGAA
The DNA here is from genome assembly GCA_021461705.1 of Cryptotis parvus. Classification (NCBI taxonomy): domain Eukaryota; kingdom Metazoa; phylum Chordata; class Mammalia; order Eulipotyphla; family Soricidae; genus Cryptotis; species Cryptotis parvus. Next base: position 13,203 of record JAJIBD010028041.1, read on the forward strand.
GAAATAAGATTCCACCATGGTCTTCCAGTTAGAAAAGGGGCATAAGCCTCAATACATCTGACAGTGGAACTAGTGGTTCCAATTCCATACTGCACTAAATACTCAATGTTTGTTTTGTGCAAAGCAATGAGCCTGCAAATATTCTGAGTCTGCAAATATTTGTTCTCTACCCCCTTACCAGAATCAATCACTCAAATTTGTGTGTTCTCAGTTTTTGTTAATATAAATTGGCAAGGTCTGAAAATGTTTGGCATTTTGTGTTATTTCTACAGAATTTTGCGTGTTTGCTTTGTTTGGGGCCACACTCAGCAGAGCTCAGGGCTTACTCTTGACTCTGAGCTCAGGATCACTCCTGGAAAGGCTCAGAAGACTATTCAGGGTCCTGTGAATCAAATCTAGGCCAGCTGCCTACAGGACAGGCAAAAATCCTACCCTGCCTAGTATCACTCCGGCCCCTCCACAGGATTATATTTTATATGGTTGTCCTGACCATGCCAAGACTGAGTCTGAGTTGAAAGTGTGACCAGTGAGGTTACATTCAGGAAACAAGGCCTTGAGGAGTGTATCACACAATTAAACTACACTCCAAGATAAGTCATCAGAGCCTTTGGGCAAAAATCAGTTAGGGAGGTAATATCTCTCAAACAATATCATTGCTACTGGCCAAGACTATTCTGCCAAGTTTGGAGGGTTCGCAGTGCTCAGATTCACTAGAATCTTCCCGTGACTCTCACTTAAGTTTTCTAAATTCCGATGACTATTAGAATTTGACATGAGACTCTGTGAGACGGCATGTATTCACTGAATGAAAGCTCTCTAGCCAGTGCTCTATGCCAGGCTCTTCTGTGACAGTGAGAGAGGCAGGACACGAGGGAAATAGAATGCTAATCTTCAACTCTGTGTTTACAATTAATTTACTTCCCTGTTCTTGGTAAGTCACAAAACACCCACCCTTCAGTTTCTTTCTCTAAAAATGCAACTATGAATGATAGAGGGGAACAGACACTCTGGTGGAATGTTGTCTCCATGAAACCTTCACATTTACAGTATTAGAATCATAGTACCCAAAATAAAATAATAAACACAAATATGAACATATATAAGTGGTGAAATCATGACATACATACCAGCCAATATCCTGACAGACTTAGAGCCAGCTGAAGTGGCACAGTCAATGGGAACCAGAACCTAGAAGGGGGTAACACAACATGATGACAAATCTAAGAAAGGACATGTCTCAGCACAGGCTCATAGGGCACTGGATGAAATGCAGATCAGGCTCTTTTGTGGTGGGAGAGGGGGCAAAGGAGCAAGCTCAGGGCTCCTACTGTCCCCAAGAAGATGGTCTGATTAACTTCTGCTTTGCAGAGCAGAGCAACCACAAACCCTTGGGGACAAGAGAGGAGCTCTTATAGGCTGATGAAAGCTAATCTTCCACACACATGACTCCTCTCAACGAATACACCCAGGGAAGTGGGGGAGATGGCTCAGATGGCTGGAGCAGGCTTTACATAGAGGAGTCTCAAGTATCAACCTCCAATTGCATGGTCCCCCTGTTGCAGGACACCTAAAAGCCTAGGCCTCTGCATCTGCCCTGGATTGCCTCCTGCAGGTCACTTCATAGATAGGGGGTAGTCTAAATGTGGCAGTCTTATCTGACAATGTATTCTATACTGGCTGGTATAAATATTCTCTCATGCTACCACAATCATCATGGGACTAGCTAGATCTTATCAGCGTATTTGCCTGGCCACGTTGGATCTCTAAGTAATTAGACCAGAGAGAAATGCTGTTTGCCTCCAAGCAAGCAAGCATGGCTCCCCTGATAACTCAAAGGCAACTAAAACACAAAACTACCGTGAAGTAGACGAGACTCTTGTGAAGGCTTGGAGAAATATTTAACTGGCATTAGTATAGTCTTTGGTACAGAGACGTGCCATCTCAGAAACCCCCTTCTCTACCCTATAAAGGAATTTCCAGGCAGATCTTGGCTCAAGACATTAGGTGAGGTGCTGGGAGAAATTACCTGAGGGCATTAGACCCTTCCTGCCAGGGGAAGTTACAATTAGCTTATAGCTTCTCCCAGCTCTGCTAGAAGGCTTTGAATGAGCTCTGGGTCCTTGTAAACAGCCAGATGGTTTCCTGAAGTTGCTACATTTCTATAGAGTTATTTTCCTGTTTTCATCTCTAGATAGCCCAGCCCAGAATGGGCTGGGCTGGGGAGTTTGGCGGATTTCTAGCTATAAAATAAGCTGCAAGGAAAAAGAAGCTTCTTCTTTTTCCCCTTTTGCCATTCGACTTCCCTTGGCATTTTGCTTTTCCGTCCTCTCCATTCTCTGTTGGGCCTCAACACGTGGTGGCAGCCATCTTGGCCTACACGTGGCTGGGGCCTAGCTGGGAACCCAGAGTCCGGAGGTTTTCCCTGCTCTTGGATTGTATATTGTAACCTGTGATACTAAAGTCCTTTCAAAACTGCATCAGATTTCTGAGTCTTCATCCATTCCCTGCCGGCCCGAGGTACCAAGGGAACTTCGCTTCCCGGCACTGTCGGGACC
>JAJIBD010028043.1:0-23231 GCA_021461705.1 Cryptotis parvus
ACGGCTATGAAACTACCTGTGCATCAGATCGAATTGCCTTTAACTTCCTGCTTTAATAAACGAGCCCTGTGACTTGTGTAAACCATCTGAGCTATCATCTGCTTCTGAGATCATACTTTACATCCTCCATAGACTAGAACTTTAAATAATACCCAGGAGCCTCTACTTCACTTGTCAGCATTCCCTCCAGGATGAGTCCAACTCCTATGGCCCAAGCTTACAGGTTCACAGTTTAAGGCAGACACACAGAATTCAGGATGTGCTCCACAAGGTACAATTTATTGATATATATATGTATATATAAATGATAAATATATAATTTATATATATATATAATGCAGAAAAGTATAAATCAATCTCTAATATAATGTCAGAGACAGCTCACTGGGTGATCATTCTGGACTGGATTTGTAAAGCAAACAATAAAACACAAGACATTGCCCCTTGGGGACTTAGGGATTTAATGTTCCCACAGACTTTCCTTACCATGCTAAGCTTTTTCTGTGAAATACATACTTAAACAACCAATATATTAGAACAGCTAAGCCTTCTTATGCGCATGCATCTTTAATGTTAGGCTTGTGTAGATAATGTTTCTCACCTTTATTTTTCACTTTGATGCAGAGGGAAAAGAAGCAGTACTCAGTAACGGGGGATGTCCCCAATAGAGGCTCCTGTCAACGTTAGGGGAACACACAAATCCAATTCTGATATGACATACACCACACGCTGAAAGCATGTCCCAATTCTCTGCCCAAAGGGATTTCACAAGCACATGGCCACTTTTCTCTCCCGTCCTTCCACAACACCACACTGAACACCACGGATCGCAAACAACTTGCTCACTGGAGCTTTGCTAAACCGACTGCATTCACTTAGTGCCAAATATTTGATGCGCTCCAGCCACCTGGCAGATTGTTCCAGGAGCTGCTAACTCCACCTCCAACAACACGGCGAGAATCTGCTCGGCTCCCAGAGCTTATGGCCTAGCCAGGAAACAGGAGGGCATAAACAGGCAGTAACAGAGTAGCCCAAGACGGAGTCAGATCAATCATTACTTAAACCAACCCTCACTTGCCCTGGGAGTTCTTTAATTTCGAATCACTCTCCCAGGACTCGTCAGCAGCTCTGCGCCTGCACAGGGCTTCGTGCCAACTCTTCCGTGGGCCTTCTCAGAGCTGCCGAAAGTTGATTTCTGCCACCATGGGTTTTTTTGTTTTCATGGGTTTTATCCACCACCTTGGGTGCCGTGGCATCTGGTTCTTTTCTCTCTTTTGTTACAGGACCCTGTACACGGGAACAAACTCGCTTCCAGACTTCACTGATCGCAGCAGTAACCATTGTTCCTCCACTCTCTAAGCAAAGCCCTTCTGCATGCCTGCACAGACCACACCAGTGAGTAGAAACAGTTCACCCTACGCCAGCCTCCTGGTGTATTACCTGGGTCTTCGGCATCTCATGTGTTTCTGTGTTGAAATCCCTTGTGATTTCAAAAGTGTTCCTCCCATTTGGATAAAACATTCCTAGCAGGGACAAAAGCAGAGTTCATAGCCAAACAGGTTTAAGCCTGTGAGACTAAGTGAAAGTCCTCCCATTAAGTGGGATGAACAATGATGATCAACGACCAGGCAACTGTCCAGGTTTCCCTGTGACTTTTCCGGAAGCCGCGGAGAACTCCTGCTTTCTAAGCATTTGGCACCTCAAACTGCAGGTGGGCACAAAGACCTTGATTCGCCACGGCGTTTGGCCCCTGCCCAAATATTTACACCAACCACATCTGAGATTGAAATTTCTTCTACCGGGTGGCTCCACTATTCCTTGGTTGCTGATACTAATCCTTTACGACGTGGCCACCAGGGAGTTTAAACACAATTCGGCACCTCTGATCTCTGCCAATATGCAAAGCGCATTTTTATCACGGACTCATGTGACTGCCAGCAGCTCAACGGTCCTGAGTCAATTTCTTTCTATGTAATATTATGACAGATATTAAAAACAAGATGCCTAATGACCATCGATGAAACTTCCAGCAGATCCTCAGGAAATTAACTCGAGCCACTAATGGCTTAAGTCCAAAACAGAAAAGGAAGCTTCCGGGACGGCCGCCTCTGGGGGCGCTTGGGAGTACATCAATGTGGATGGAAGCAGGAAGGATTCTAGGAGGACAAGGAACTCCCTTACTCCCTGGAATAAGGCAGGTGGAGTGCTGAGCTAAGTTCTAAATGTTTATGCAACACATGAGGCAGCAACTTTACTGTGATAAGGATGGAGAACATGGATGTTTCAATGTCAGGTTTTTCCATGGCGGCTGTTTCACTTAAAAACTACTCAGAATAACTAAAATCAATGTGAGTCATTGTCAGGGTGCTGCTGGGCCCCCAACATAATCAGGACAGAGGTTCTCTTCTACCCCGGGGCCGCTGGGAATGGATGAAAAACTCACAAGTCCTGTGCAGTTCCAAAAAAGCTTTTAATAGTACAAAAAAAAGCTCTACCACCACAATCCAATAAAATGAAAGAACTCTAGCTCTGGTTAGAACTTAAATCATACACGAGCCCAAGTCTCCCCACCAAAGAGGATCCCCAGAGAGTTCTACCAAGAGGGTCCCTACCAGAAAGGAGTCCCACCAAGCGGAGTCCCCACCAAAGGGAGAGATCCTATCAGAGAGGAGTCCCAACAAAAAGAGAGAGCAGTACCTCAAGTCAGTCTCCTTATATACACAAAAGTAATTCTAACTTTAGGGAGGGTCCTATCAACAAAGAACCCTAAACAGCTTCTAGATTGTAGAAGAGTGTAGAGGGTGGTAGTCTCCTAGTAAATCTAACTGTCCCATGCTGGATCCAGGGTGTATAAGAGGAGCTGTGCCCAATTTAGATAACATAAAAGTCTTAGTAGATGTATAATAATAAGTCAGAAGCTACTCATTCAGTCAAGGTAGCTTCTGTAACTGCCACACCCTCCATCAGTTTTTACAAAAAGAGAGATCTCATTAGTATGAACCCTGGCTTAAGAACATGTAAATAGATTAAGCTGTGAGTGGACAAAACAGCAAAGCTCCAAAGCTAACGAAGCCTGTCATCCAACAAGCCATAATATTATTCTAGAACTCCAAGGAATGACATCACTTTCAAATTGCTGTGAAGTTCCACACAGAGCAAACATAGATGAAGAAAGAATAAGAGAAATGCTCACATATCCTAGACAAATCGTGCATCTCAACAAACTAGAATGATTAGTCATTTTCCATACAAGTAACCAAATTATTTTTAGAACTCAGGAAGCATGCTCCATAATTACATTGTCCAAACTCTGAATTTGCTCAACCCACTAATTCCTCTTAAAGCATGAAAAAAAAACCAAGAAAGAACAAGCCATGATAAAATGGATGTTACAGCAGAGAGAAGAATATGTGCTTCAGGGGCGGAACAACACCTTCCAACGTCAAGTGGCACTCACATCCTCAAATACTGATTTATCCAGGTGAACACAGGCATGCGGATAGGCTGTTCTATACCCACGGCACAGGAATCGGTCACAACTCACAGTTGGTAAGGATGAGGATTAGTGCCGTGAGCGAGACCAAGTCCGTTCTTCAGAGGCTGATGGCCAGCCAACAATGGTAAATAGGTGCAGGTATGGCGGGTCTGCCAGGACCCCAGCAGTGGGACAGAGCCACGCTCAGTGAAACAGATGCACTTAAACAGCACCGGGGCTGGAGAGAGGGATGTGTTGCAGGGAAGCCACACAGTCCCCCAAGCATCACCAGGGAAGCCCTGGAGCCCCCAGCCCCAGTCCTGAACCCCACAGTGGCCTGGGTAATCCCAAAGGAGCAGCAGAACATATGAGAGTCTCGCACTCAATCTCTGAACTGGTTGGTGAAGAACTTCCGGGGAAGTGCCTGAGCTTCCTGGCCTTAAGGAGCTGGTGAGTGTATAAAAGAAGCCTATCTCTGTGATGGAGGGAATACTGTGGGAGTGGTGCATTCACATCCATTTTGAAGAGGTGCTAAACTGTACCCCTGAAACATACAGTCTTACAAACCAACACATCCCAATTCAAACAACCACAAGCACAACCACAAGCTACCAGTCTCTGAAGCCAAAGAACAGGACACTGCAATAGCATACTTAGTAAGATGGGAGAAAACCTATGTTGAGAGAATTTGGCTTCCTAGATATAAGAAATAGATGGAAACCCTGGCCATAAATAATATAGTGGGCAAGACCCCTGTCTTGTAAGCAGTTGACCTGGTTCAATCCTCAGCACCACATATGGTCCCCGAGCACTCCAAGTGCTCCCCTAACCTATCCCTGAACACTGCGGTGGTGATTCCTGACCACAGAGCTGGTAGTAATCTCTAGCTACTACTGGATGTAGCCAGAAACTAATGAAAAAACCACACACATCCCAGTTGAATTCCATATTTAAATACATAAAATAACTTCAAAATATATGCTGTGGTTACATAGACAATCCAAATCTGGAATCTAATGCAGTAGCTTCCAAAGATTTTATGTACATTTTCTGTGCATTTGCTAAAGTGGTTATCTGGCTATTATGTGAATTTGAGTTAAATTGCTGAGATTATAACATAAGCTAAAAGAACAATTAACAATAACTAAGAGTGATAAAGGCCTTCATTAAATATGGCTGTAAACTGCAGGGTGATATTCAGAACCTTTTCAGGGGATTTACTAGAGCAAATTAATTTTTAGCCTTATCTTGAAAAGCAACCTGATAAATTATAAGAAATGTCAAATCACTGCCTGAAGCAATGTTTTGAAAATTAATGCCCACTGCATTACAGTTTTTACATGGGGATTACTACTTTTAACAAATGTTGATTTTGAAATTCAAAAAGGGCATATCTTTCACTTACGCAAAATATAATTTGCAATTACATCAATTGTATTGTGTCAGAAAAATCATTAACGTGAAAAATAACTTTGTTTCTTCCCATGCTTATTATGAGGCAAGACTGTAATTCTGAGTAACCAAGTCACTGGCGAGTGTATGTGGGTGTATGTGTGAGTAGATCTCCTATTGATGAAAGGAACAGCCCTGCACCTCTGGTATCCGCTCATTAGTACTGCTAAATCACCTTAATGCGAGCTTAAAACCCCAGGGTACAGTCATCAACGTGCAGAGTCAGTGTTTCAGGGAAACTTTTCTATTTTACTTCACAACACACATGTTCTGACAAGCTATTGAATCAAAAGAGCTGTTTACCTATAAAATGGACCAAGATTGCCCCCATAGAATTTTCAAAGTCTGACTTTATGCTTTCGTTTCTGACTGTTTTCTCTCCCACAGTAGGTAACACTCTATATTGGCACTTACTGTCCTTTCATAGTTTGAAAAATCTCATCATTTCCTTTCATTCTGCTTTCCATTTTTTTTCCCCATTGGGAAGTCAATTCTTAGTTTAACTTTTGCTCTCCTGAATATGAAGTGCCTTTTCTGGTTGCTTTTCAGAATTCTCTTCATTTGCTGGCTTTTAGCAATGCTTCTATAATGTCCCTTAGTGAGGATTAATTTCCATTCATCACCTTTAGGGCTCTTGAATTTGTGGCTAAGTGAAAGAAGCCTTTGAAAAGAAAGACTTGCACTCTTTGTAGTATGCAATGATAAAAGTGCTTCTTGTATTAAGACCTGTATTAAATGAACTTACTAGATCACCTGAACTTTATTAGAATTAATGTGATGAGCTAGACATGCTCATTATACTCAAAGGCATAAAAATCGTTGTAAAAAGTAATAGTTTAGGGGCCAGAGAGATAGTTCAATAATCAAGATGCTTGGCTTGCATGCTGCCTACTGCAGTTCAATCCCTGGCACCCCAGGGAATAGAACCCTCTGAGCCCCCTAAGACTGATCCCTGAGCACAGAGCCAGAAGCAAGTCCTAAGCACTGCCAAGTATAGCCCACCCACTCCCCAAATGGAAAAGGTTATACATTAAAAATGTCCCAGCAACCTATAAGGATTTTTACAATCAGTCCACGGTACCTGCTGGCTTCCCTAGAGACGGTAAGAGACTGGGGTGTAGGAAAATCTCAGAAACTGCATCCCGTGGAGCTGACAATATCACTGGTGCCAGCATCCCACCAACAAGCCTGAGTTCAGCTGGCTTTCCAACTCCAGGCGCCATGCATTCTCTGCAGATGCACGCTCTTTACCTGAGAAATGGGTAGATAATGTTCACTACCAGCGAGGTAGTTCAATACAGCTCTGAGAACTTAAGATACCCACTCAGAGCTCAGGGCAATGGATTTAATAACTGTTCACTGACTTGTGCTCAAACTTGTGGTAGGATAGGCTGTCCTCAAGATCGAAACTAGTCCAAATAGGCCTTTCTGTCGGCTGAAAGCAGTTCAGATGGGACCAAAGGCTAACACATGAAATCAACAAGCGGTGCACTCCATTTGGGAGTGCAAAAACACAGAAGGTTACTTTCTTCAGAAGACATGTCTGAAAACTTAGAAAAAGCCCCATATCTGTTTACAGTAAGAGAAGACAGCCAGGAATCAGCTGACCTGGGAAGAACACGAGAGCAATCCCATCCTTATCAAACCAGGCTTGAGCAGGCGCTAGCAGAGGACTTCGAGGCGTCAAATAGGAATCCTCCTCATCCGCAATTCTGCTTTATTTCTACCCAACAGAACCAAAGAGCCACCTCCCCACATTCACACACATACACGTTGAGAGTGAAACTTTGATGGGCCCCTCAAATAATAACTGGACTCTCTTACAATCTCATTTCTGCTGTACTCAGCTAGAAGCAAATGAAATCCTGTGTCTCTACCTCACCCATGCAGAACCCAAAATACTATCCAGGTCTGAAGTGCTCACTGCTAAAGGATCATTTGAAGAGCTTCATAACATTGACCTTCCTGCTAATTGCTGAAGAAGTAGATTCTATTAGTTCCGCTCCTAATTGGGTCTTGTATGAAGTAACATACATCTCCTATTTCCTTAGCAGCCAAAAGTTGAATGATTATACATATATACATCATATATATGCACACACAATTATTTCAGCATCTACATATGAGTGTATATCTTCTACAGAATATTTTAATAAGGGTTTTAATTAAAATGTTCACAAGACTTTTAAAATAAATTTTAAATTGCATGTGATTTTCATGCACTACTGAAAGTCACTGGTGGACAATTTCACTGTTTCAGGTAAAATCCCTAGGATTTGTAGAGATGAAGAAGTCACAGCTACCATAAAACAGCTAATTGAATTGTACTATTCTAATTTTTGGATTTTGAATTGATGCCTGCTGAAGTGTACGGCATGGTTTCATCATGGATATACTTTATTCTACAGACAGTCATTTTAGTCCTTCTTCGTTTTGGCAGCCTAGGACAGCCTTTAAATTTTATCAGGCACTGCTTGTTTGCCTTTCTTACTGCTGCCGTATTAAGGGCTCTTTCGGGGTCAGGAAAATAAACATTTTGTTACTGGATTTGGCATATCGAGACACGCATCGGACAGCTTGCCAGGCTCTGCCATGCGGGCACTATATTCTCATTACTTTGTGGGACTCTCTCAGAGGGTGGGTAGAATATTTGTGGTAGTTTGGAGGTAAGTCAGCGCGCGCGGCGGGGAAAGCTGGTTTCTCCTCTGCCGGGTGTACCTGTGTCTTAGGCTCAAGCATTTCTGGGTTTGAAATACTCTCCTCTGAAGGGCGGGTCTCTGCAGGACGGGTCCTTTCAATGCACGATACACTGGCAACGGAAGCATATATTGAGGATCAGATGCTGCAAGCAAGAAAGATCAAGTGCGACATCATTGGTCTAACTGAGACGAGGAGGCGTCAGTCGCATCATGCTGTATTTGACACGGAGAAGAATTGTTCCTTGGAACATGTGATGAAAGAGGCGTCGGTGGCGTTGGTGTCCTTGTCAACACGAACATGGCTGTCAACATTGATTCATTTGAATGCCTAACAAACCGAATAGGACGATTACACTTGAGGAGATGTGGCCCACTGCCAGCAATTTCTATCTTCATTGTCTATGCACCAACATTCACATACAAAGAAGATGAAATTGAGAAATTCTACACGGAATTGGAGGAGTTCTATAAAAAAAAGATCACATCTTCTACAAGATCATAGCCGGTGATTTTAATGCCAAGATAGGACCGAGAAGATCGGCTGAAGAACTCCACATCGGGACCCATGGCCTAGAATGGAGCGAACAAGGTGAGAGACTATCTGAGTTCATCATGTCCACCAAGACTATTCATGGGAACTCACAGTTTCAGAAAGCTGAAGTGAAACGTTGGACATGGGAATCTCCTGGCGGACAGTTCCACAATGAAATTGACCACATCATCTTCAATCGACGGTTTTGTCTGACCGATGTTGCTGTCATCGCCAAATTCCACACAGGATCGGACCACCGTCTCCTTAGGTGCAAAATTCTACTTCCCATAGCGGGGAGAAAGGCTGCAACGTTTAAGAAAAGAACCCCCAGAACGACCACCAACTGGACACTCTTTGGCACCATTGCGGCAACATGGGAAGATACCATCATTGATGATATCGATGAAGAATACAACTGACTGGTTCAGCACCTCCATGATTGTGCGAAGAATGCCGAGAGAGAGAAAGTCACAAAAAGGACGCTTGTCTTCAGAAACTCTTGAGCTCATTCGCCAGCGTGGCAAGGCGCGAGGCCTCAGGAGACCTAATGCTAACGTCCAAGCTTGCTAAACAGTGCAGAGAAGCGATAAAAGCAGACCTCAAAGACAGAAGAGCAGAAATACTGGAAGATGCAGCAGAAGCCGGGAAAAGTATTCGCACTGCCCGCCTGTCCTTCGCCAACTATAAGACCAAGATGACTGCCCTCCGACGCCCCTGATGGATCTATCACATCTTCCAGAAAGGCAATGGAGAAGATTATCCAGGACTTCTACTCAAATCTCTTTGATAGCCACATCCACCTGCCCACGTACCAAATTCCACAGGATGGATATGTCATTCCCAACGTTCTCCCTTTTGAAATCCGACATGCCATCTCATCGGTAAAGAAGGGAACAGCACCAGGCCCAGACAAAGTCAGACCCGAACATCTGAAGAATCTGCCGTCGGTACTCATCAATACACTAGCTCGGCTCTTCACACACTACCTGTCCGAATGCAAGGTGCCCTCCCAATGGAAAACAAGCAGGACAGTTCTACTGTTCAAGAAGGGAGACATTCATGACATCGGCAACTATCGCCCCATCTGCCTGTTGTCTGTCATCTACAAGCTGTTTACACGAGTCATCCTGAACAGGATTAGCAGAACACTAGATGAAGGTCAACCATGCGAGCAAGCAGGTTTCCGGAAAGGATTCAGCACAATCGACCATATCCACACAGTAACCAAGCTCATTGAGGTTTGTAGGGAGTACAAGATGCCGCTCTGTCTCACGTTCATTGATTTACAGAAAGCCTTTGATTCTGTGGAGACTGAAGCAGTCATCGAAGCCCTAGTCAAACAGGGTGTTCAAACCCAATACATCAAGATCCTTCGTGAGCTGTATTGCGGATTCACCACCAGGATCTCACCATTCTACAAAGAAGTGATCATTGATGTCAAAAGAGGGGTTCGACAGGGTGATACCATCTCACCAAAACTCTTCAGTGCCACCCTCGAGAACATCATGAGACAATTAGAATGGGAAGGAATGGGAGTGAAGATAGATGGTCGGCAACTACACCACCTCCGCTTCGCTGATGACATCGTTCTAATAACACCAAACATTAGCCAAGCGGCACAAATGCTGGCTGACTTTGACCGAGAATGTGGAAAGGTAGGTCTACAGCTGAATCTGAAGAAAACTATGTTCATGAGAAATGAACTAGTTCCAGAGGCCCCATTCACTCTCAATGGAACAAACATCTCTGAATGCAGCAGTTATGTGTACCTAGGTCTAGAAGTCAACATGATGAACGACCTAAAACCTGAGCTGCGCAGGAGGAAGAGAGCGGCATGGAATGCCTTCAAAGGCATCGAAGAAATAGCTAAAAGACAAAGAACCTCCGGCTCCGGGCACATCTCTTCGACTCCACCGTTCTCCCTGCATTAACATACGCCTCAGAGACCTGGGCCCCTATGAAAGCAGGATGAGAATGCTATTCGGGTCTCCCAGAGAGGCATTGAAAGAGCTATGCTTGGAATATCACGCCTCACTCAAGTGAGAGAAGGAATCTGGAGTTCTGACCTCTGTCGCTATTCCAGAATCAGGGACGCTGTCTCGTTTGCCAAGGCATCGAAAATCAGATGGGCTGGACATGTAATGCGATTTGGAGACAACCGCTGGACTAGAGCCGTTACCGACTGGATCCCACGGGATGTCAAAAGATCACGTGGCCGCCCACCTACAAGATGGTCAGACTTCCTTGTTAAGACCCTGAAGGAACGGTTTGAGGCTCTTCATATTCCTGAATCAACCAGATGCCATTGGGCTACATTGGCACGTGATAGGGTCCAATGGAAATGTTACTGGCGCCCGCTCGAGCAAATCGATGAATAACGGGATTCAAGTGATCAAGTGATACTTTATTCTACAGCTCTATTCTTTCTAGCATATGTCTCTTTAGCAACCAAGAAAGTCAGGTATTTCAGAGTTCAAGTAGGGGTACCTAAAACACTCTGCAATCACAGCTATGAAGACCTGAAAAATGAGCGTGAAAGTGTCTGTACATTGAAATGAATGTCTTGGGTATTTACTGAACACCCACCAGGAAGCGTCTATTTGAGTGGCGACAGCTTGACACAGCAAAGTACTGAGCTCCCAGTGGACATTGTATTACATTAGAAGACGTGGTGGGTGATGCTGTTCATGTCCATGTGGGTGGACTTACGTTGATGGACATATTCAAACTGTAATGGATCGCTAAGTTAAACAGTTCTGTGACAGAAAGGCAGATCTTCCTGAAATTTATATTAAGTTTGCAAGCAACAATGACAGAGAGTGGGCTGGCACACAGACATACGGAGGAGCAGAGCAAGCAGCATCTGGGCAGCTGGGAGGGAAAAGCTACCCAGCAAGCCATAAGCTACTGGTAGTTACGCCAAGGTATTTGCAATCACATCCAAGGTGCTGCTTTCATGTCGAGATTTTTGCTGGAAGTCTCCAAGTCCCATTAAAAACAGACGCTGCAATGTTGCCCAGATATAGAGAGCTCTCTCCACTTGGCAAAATAAAAATACCACACGGAATGAAAGCATTGTAATTGAGAAGTTACCATGTGGATTTCTACTGAAGATACCTAAACAAAGTGAGTTGATATTCTCAGTAAAAACCATCAACTGGAATCAAGTTATAATTGACCAAAACAGATGTAACCATAGATTTTTTATGCTCAGAAGGTAAATAACATTTGAACAACTGACTTTTCATTTCTTTCCCCTTTTCAAAGGACTCTCATTAATGAGAACTTTGTAGAGGCTGGACTCCTTGGTAAGGGAATCCCATCTGAAAATTCAAATCCCTACAAAGTCTATGTGTTAAGACAAGTGTGATATGACTAAGTAATATATAGATACAGAAATGACATGAAGACTGTGGTGAATAAAATAAAAATAAATTTAAATTAATGTGAAACCAAGGAAATTGAAATTTCTGTACCAATTGATTAAAATCAGCTTTAGAAACTAATTCAATCTATACTAATACAGAATTTTTAGCTGTATTATTCTTCTTACTCTACATTTTGAACCTAGAGGAACTATCACCACCATAGTGCTTACTTACATGAGTATACAATGATAGCAAATGCTTAAATGAAAGGCGTTATTTGACAAATTCATTTTTATGTCTTTATTTCATTGTTAGTCTTAAGATCTATTTACTGAAACTGAACTTACTGAAATAAGCAAATGTCAGTCAGTATTTCGAGTAGGCAACGAAATACTGCTACCTGTAATAATATTCAAGAGTATGCTACCTGCACGGCAGAGCCTGGCAAGCTACCCGTGTTGTATTTGATATGCCAAATACCAGTCACAATTATAGACCTCATTCGGAATGGATTGAGGCTCTTTATGTTCCTGGAGCAAGCAGATGCCCTTGGACTCTACTAGCATGAGACAGGACATATGGAGATGTTACTGGGGCCGGCTTGAGCAAATTGATGATGAACAGGAAGACAGTGATACAGTGATACAGTGACAGTAGCAATACTCGACTCAGCTCTGAGGGTCTCATCTTACAGAGCTGGATTCCACCCCAGAAACCACCATTCTATATCTGCTACTTTGAATGCCTCGTGTGGGTGGAATTATGAAGTATTGGTCATCCCATGGCTGTCTTATTCCATGAAGCACAAAGCCATTAACATTGATCCATGTTGCCACAAAAGTTTTTCTTCCTTGTTTAAATTAAGACACCGTGATTGCTAAACTGACGCATAGCTGAGTTTCAGGCACATGGTGTTCGGGACTTCTCCCACCGCCCTGTCACCTTCCCTCCCACCATTGTCCCAGACGCCAGCCTGCCTCGCCAGGCACCCCTCTGACGTTGGCTGTGGCTACTAGTGCTGCTGACAGAGAACGCTTCCCCTCAACACCCACCCCCACACACCCCCAATGCCCCTGCCCCATTAACTCCACATCTGCTGCTTCTTATACGCCCCTCAATTTCTTTCCTTCTGGGACCGGGCGAGAGCACAGTGGGGGGCGTTTGCCTTGCAGCGGCCGACCCGGGTTCGATTGCTGGCATTCCATATGGTCCTCGAGCACCACTAGGAGTAATTACTGAGTGAAGAGCCAGGAGTAACTCCTAAGCATTACTGGGTGTGACCCAAAAAAAAAAAACATTCTTTTCTTCTCTATCCTTTTCCCTCTATTCTGGGGAGTGATCAGCTTATCCTTCCCTTTAAAACTCTGTGTTGCCTCCTACAGTTCCTCTTTACGGCACTTAGTGAGAAATCCTGTGTTTGTCCTTCTGGTTTTCTTCACTGACACAATATCCTCCAGTTCCATCCAAGCTGCAGTGAACTGTATGATTTGCAGCTGCACCAGTATTCCACTGATGTATATTCCGCATTGCTCAAATCCACGCCTCTGCCCTTGGACACTGAGGCTGATGCCACATCTCAGCTACTGGACTCAGTGCTGCAATGCATAATGGGTGGACAGTCTCTTTGTCCTGGAGGTGGTAACCAGAAGTGGCATTGCTGGGTCATATGCCAGCTTAACCCATTCCATGTAATTCCATTTAACCATTTCATCTTTAAAAATCCCTTAGTGACTTAAGCTAACTAACTTTGCTCTTTCTGTTGCGAGCACACCTGCCTCTTGTTTAATCATGGTTAATCTAAGTATGTTAGAAGGAAAGTTGACACCTTCTTAGAAAGCATGGGCTTGGGTACAATCAAGTCTGCCATTCACGGGGGCAGCAATTTGATAGTGCAACTGGCTAAGAAACAAGTTCTTTGGTCCTTTTTAGGGTGAGAAAAGTCGGCGTGAACTTTCCCATGCGACCTGGCAAGATGAAACTTTACAGCCTGAGTTCTTTCCAGAATGCTGCCTGATGAGGAAGTGAGAGCACAGAAATAAGATGCTCTCAAGGTAGGGGCAGAGTCTTCAGTGCATAGGATCAGCCAGGGGAGAGAACCCCAAGGGGAAGATTGAAATCCGTGGAAACAACATAGAGCAGGTTCCCTGCGAGAAGGGGAGATTTTGAAGCAGTTCCTACTTCAGAAAGGGGAGTAGAAACCGCTCCCCTACTGCTCCCCAGCCAGGACAGACTCTGGCGCAGCAGAGCCACCAGCAGCGCTGGGGACCCACAAAACAGCTGCCTCCCCCAGCACCAGGCACACCAAGAGCAGCACTTTACAGCAGGGGTGAAAACTCACTGTCACACCAGACTGCATCCCTGAACATTAAAACCAAACAGCTTAGAGAGCAGAAGGGACCAGATGGGGCGAGGAGTCTGGAGCTCCATCTCCTCGGGAGAAAGGAAGGGGTGCGCAGGGCACCTGGACGGCAAAGGTGGCCAAGCAGCAGAACCTTATGGATTCGAGTCCATGTTCAAAGCTGGATACACAAGTCTGTTCAAGCAGGCCCATGCTTAACTTGGAGAGAAGAGAAAATAGTCTTTACACTTAAGGAAAACAATTTCATACGATAAGAGAACTCTAGCTTGGGAAAAAACACCTCATCTAAACAGGGAATTGAGGTGAGGGTTGGATGGAAACTTCATTTCCAATCATGTCCTTCCACCTGATAGCAAAACCCAACAGTGTATTTCCTTGCCAAGCACACGAATAGCAGGTTTGGTGCAGCAGCGGCTCTGGCTCTCCAGCACACACCAACTAAACAACAAAGAAATCAATTAGGAAGGAGTTCGAAACTGTAAGCGGTACACAGAGGGCAGGATGGACAGGTGGGGGGAGGAAATGCCCCAATGTCTAGGTGTCTGGTTACTATTGCACAAGGCCTCAGCATGAAGTGGTTAGCCCACGAATTCAGAAACCCACTAAGTGGGGAACTCATTCAAGCACGGGCCCCGCATCAGTGTCCAGTTCATATACTGGGCTGGGGAGCAGGACAGCCGCCTCTGCCCCAGCTCCACTGGCCACGGCTCCACTCCAGACACCTGTACAGGACTGAAACAGCAAAGAGACAGCAGGAGAGGCCAGAGGATAAAGAATGTGCTGAATGACGAGCATCTGCTCAGACATGCAAATGCCAGGGCGGGTGAAGACTGACGTGTAAGCCACATCTTGAGCTGACCAATGCAAACACCAAGGATTTGGTTCCAGCACTCTTGTAGAAGTGTGGCTGTGTCCAGAGATGACGGACAGAAGGAAGGAGATACAGTCTGCCTCCAAGACTTTCTGTTTAAACTGAAAGTCGCGGAGTCAGGCATGGGGATGTTAAGTCACACTTCGTGGTGTTCTGGCACTACCTCAGACTGTGCTCCGGGGCCAAAGCCATAGCACAGTGCGGAGGTCATTTACCATGCACACAGCTGACCTGGCTTAGATCCTCAGCATCGCATAAGGTCCCCTGAGCACCAGGAGTGATTCCTGAATGCAGAGCGTAGGGAGTAAGCCCTAAGCATGTCTGGTTGTGACCCCAAAACAAAACAAAAATCCCCACCCAGACTGTGCTCAGGATCGCTCTCAATGCTGCCCAGAAAACCATGTGGTGCCAGGGGATGAAACCAGAGTTGGCAGCTTCCAGGCAAGCACCTTAACCCCTGTACTGCTTGTCAGGCTCTAAACTGCACACTCTATAGAAAGTTTCTAAAGGAGTTGGTTCTTTTCTTTCGTTCCGCCCAGGCTGTGTCTCTTTTTAGGGAGCAGAGCTGAGACTTTACTCTTTACAGACTTTATTCTGAGACCCATTCTAAAACAATCATGAAAGCAGGAATTCATCAATATTTCTTGACTAGGGCTAAATCAGGCTTTCGGGCATGAAAGAAGTTATTTGAAATTTAAAAAGAAGCCAAACCCTTCATCCATCCATCCTTCCTCCCTCCCTTCCTCCCTTCTTTCCTTCCTTCCACCCTCCCTCCTTCCCTCCCTCCTCCCTCCCTCCCCCTGCCTGCCTGCCTTCGTGTTTTAGTTTCTTTGTTTTGGAGCCACACTCAGCTTACTTCCAGCCCTGCACTATGGGATCACACTTGGAGGTGCTCAGGAGCCCAGAAAGGGTGCCAGGGATCGAACCCAGGACAGCAGCATTTCAGGTAAGCAACTCCTTAGATGTACTATCTCACCAGAGCCCAAAACTTTTATTTTTATAATGGGGGAAATATTCCCAGTCAAGTCTGGCATTATTTTTGCCCCCTGCAGCATGTGGTGGGTGCCCGGGTTCTGCGGCCTCCGTCTCGGTTCCCAGCTCTCAGCTGTAACTGCAGCAAGGACAAAGCCTTCACCCTTCAGTCTCCATCTGGGTTTTCCTGAAGACGATGGGAAGAATGGAAAGAGGAAGAGCAAGGGTCCCAAGCGCTTCCTGGTTTCTTAGGAACAAAGGTCTGTGAATGTCATGTGTTGACTCCGGTTTTTATCTTAATGGAGAAACAGACTTTTAAGAATGTAGCTATAAAAAAGACAAACTATGGAGCCAGAGAGGTAATACTGAAGATATGGTGTTCGCATTGTAGCAGCTGAGCTGGGTTTCATGCCAGGAACTCTAAATGGTTCCCGAGCCCACCAGTAGCAATCCCTGAGCACAGAGTCTGGAGTAAGTTCTAAGTATATCACTGGGTGTGGCCCACAAATGAACAAAAAAGACAAATTAATTTTCCCTTTTTATTATTCCAGCACTAACATGCCAGTGTTTCAAAAAATTCCAGTAGAAGCACAACAAATTAGATGAGAAAGTCACAACGAAGCCCATTAATTCAACCAAAGAAACAATAACACAGAAAGCTCCACTAGTGATGAGCAGCTTAGTAAATCCTCAGACAAACACTTAACAACCCCATGGTGAGATAAAACACTTCTCACAAAACTTCTTTTACTGGTGTATTTTTTGATAATTTCTCTAAGCATTTGGTTGAAACAAGCAATGAAAAAACATTATTGTATGCCTGCTAAGCAGGCAGGCTGGGGTGTTTGGAAAATAGGGACAACAGTGGAGGGAAAGTCACCAGGTTTGGTGTTGGAACATCAAAAGCTGGTAACAAATGTATCATGAAGGACTTTGTAAACCACAGCATTTAAATAAGGTTATTTGCTTTTTAAAGAAAAGGTCTCCAAGGTCACCATTTTGAATTTCCTGAGCTGAAACTCCGTTGGTAGAAATTTTGATTTTTCTGGCAACGTGGCTACACAGAACAGTTTACACTGTTTGAAGGACTTGCTGTGCCTTGCAGGGCTGGAATCCAAGTTCAACATTTCAGGGTGTGATGGGCCCCAAATGTTCTCCAAAATTGGTACCTATTCTCAATGGTTCCGATTCGCCGGGATGAGGCAGTGGGCCCCAAACTCTGATGTCTCTGTTCCAGGCTGCTCCCCAGCCGACCACTACAGATGTCCTGGAACTTTCTGCTTTGGGGCCTTTTCTTTTGTGGGGTTTATTCGTGTGTGTGTCCTTGGGGCCACAGCTGGTGGCGTTCAGGGTTACGCCCAGCTCAGGGCTCCTAAGGACGGTCCCAGGAGCATCAGGGAAGCAGGTGACTCTGCAACAGGGCCGACACGCAGACGCTTGAGGCTTCTCTGGCCTAGGCAGGGCCTTCTGCAGGCTCTGCTACCAAAGCTGCAACCCAGTGACACTTCCCATGGACTTTTCCCATTTCCAGTCCAGGCAGGGTTGGCCAACTTGCCCACGCTCTTGAGACAGCAGGAATTCAGTCCTCTTGGGATTTGGATGAATCCAGGTCAGAGCCCCATCAGCTGCTCCCTGAACTGCACAGCCCCGAGGCCCTGGCCTTGGAGAAACCTGAAAACTCTCCAGAAAGTTCCGGCAGAGTCCTGGGGCTGTTCCATGGCAGTGTGTAACTTACCCCTGCTGAGGTCATCTCAAGGCAACACACAGCAGGGAAGCCGAGCTGCTCGGAAGTCTTTGAAAGCCCTGGAACTGGAAGGCTGCCCTGTGCACAGCCAGTAGAGCAAGCCTCCCCGACTGCCCAGAGACGGCCCCTCTGTACCCCACTCCCACCTTTGCTCCCTCCTCCGTCACTGAGCATTGCTCCTTATTTCCAAACATCTGTTGGAAGAGAGGACACATATCTGACTGGCTCTTCTCCTTCCAGACTCCATGGCAAGAAAATCTGTGAGTTCTTGCCTCTCAGTACTAAGAAACACTTCAAGTCTACTTGGACAATTCTGTACAACTTCTCTCCTTCCTTCCTCTCTCTTCTTGCCTCCCCACTTTCCTTCCTTTCTCCTTCGTTTCACCTGGTGATGCTCAAGGGTTACTCCTGGCTCTGTGTTCTGGACTCACATGGGATGCTGGGATCAAACCCAGGCCAGCTGTGTGCAAGGTAAGTGCCCTGCCTGCTGTAATATATCTCTGGACCCTAAACCTGCTCTTGATGGTACATATGAGAGACAAGAGAATAGGAAAGTCTTGTTAGTCTTTACAAGCATAACTACTCAGGGTGCCGTGCTGTCAAAAGGTCCAGAAAGTCCCTTGAGCCCCATCTGCCTCTCCATGCCAGGTAGATCACATATTTTCTTCCCTGGGACTCCAACCCATTAGGACCAAACACAGAGGAACAGGTTGGAAGACGATTTCGAGTTCACGACCGCTCAACGTTGCCACAAGATTATCCATGTGGCATCTGGTTTCAATCCCAACCAATGCATGATCCCTACTCACATAATTCTATAGGAAATTGATTTAATGACTAATAAGCATCTCAACTCTCAAAATAAGATGTGCTTACCAAACTCTTTATGTAATTACTATATGCCACACTCGAAATAAGATGGGCTTTCAAATGCTTTATGTAATTACTATATGCCACACTCAAAATAAAATGGGCTTACCAAACACTTTATGTAATTACTATATGCCACACTCGATATAAGATGGGCTAACCAAACATTTTGTGTACTTACTAACATACCACACTCGAAATAAGATGGGCTTATTAAACGCTTTGTGTAATTACTTATATACCACATGAGGAAATCATGGAAGGGAATGGACTAAAGAAATAGAACACCTATTATTTCTATTTCAGCCCTGTATATAAATATTTATATCATGTATATATATATAGAGAGAGAGATGCACACTATCTTCATGCATCTATACACATATTTCCTCACTTTCCATGTGCACACATGAAATGATATGGCTACACATCTCCAGTCGGCACAACAATCTCAGTAAATAATGTTGCAAAGCACGTGCCTATGGAGAGATGGGTTAGAGTCCTTTATCTGTTGGTCTGCACAGAGGCCCAGAAGTGGCACTGCTGGACGCACGGCAGCTCTATGTGTAGTTTCTGGAGAAACCATCCATTTCCCATAAACACTCCATCAGTTTGCTTTTTCCCTCAGGAGTACCCGTTTCCCCCAAATCTTTGCTGACGCTTGTGACTTGTTGACCTTCTGATGGTCACCATCCAAACAGATGCGAGTGATACTCCTCTGTGCTCTCTCATACATCTCTGTGATGGTCAGTGATACAGAACACTTCTTCAGTGGATATTTGGAAGTCTTCTTTGGTGAAACTGTCATTCTGTTCCTCTCCCCATTTCTCAATCAGGTCATTTGTGGATTTTTTTAGTGTTATTAAATTGCATTTTATTTGTTTGTTTGTATTTAGCTTTAAGAGGCAGGTAAAACTTTCTATAAAGGCTATAAAAAACCATGGGCCGGAGCGATAGTACAAAGAATAGGACATGTGAGTTGCATGTGGCTGACCTGGGTTTGATCCCTGGAATCCCCGATAGTCCCACAAGCACCACCAGGAGTGATTCTTGGTTGCAGAGCCAGGAAGTATGGCCTGTGTGGGTATGTGTGTGTGTGTGGGGAGAGGGGCGCAACTACAAAAAAAACAATACATGTAATACATTTATAACCTCATTAAAGTCAGTCATTTTAAACTGCAGCAGATAAACACAATGGAAAACAAATGCAGCTGTGAAAAATGATGAACCTGAGAGGTAGTACAGGTGACAAGGCCTTGCCTTTGCCTAAGGCCAATCCTGGTTTGGTCCTGAACACTGCACATGGTCCCACAAGAAACACCAGGAGTGACCCATGGGCAAGGAGTAAAGAGAAAATCCTGAGCACTGCCAGGTATGGTCCAAAACAACCCGCCCTGCACGGCCCCAAAAGAAGGAAAAGATGCAATCTTGGAGTGTCTTACATTTGGACACTAAAGGGGCTAAAGAGCATCCTGTTAAGCAAAGTGGGCCAGAGGGAGGACAAATACCAGGCGGTCCCACGCATCCAGGGCAATGAGACATCAGACACAGGGAAAGACAGGACAGGTGACACACCCATGGGCTGATCCGTTCATTACAGACCCACAGGCCCAGTGTGCGGCCGGGTCCGTTCATTACAGAACCCACAGGCCCAGTGTGCGGCGGGGAGAAGCACCCAGGGAGGCGAGCGTGGCCAAAGTCACTGGCAGGCACGGAGCAACAACAGCAGGGAGGCGCTTGCTTGCACCGGCAGGATCCCACCCCAGCATCCCATACACTCTCCAGAGCGCCACCAGGAGTAACCCCTGAGCACCGCTGCTATGGCCCAAAAACCAAGAAGTAACTACAAGAAATGGAACCATTTTTAACAACACACCAAAATTATATGAGAGGCACCCGATTTAAAAGACAAATCATGGGCCGGAGCGACAGCACAACAGTTAGGGTGGCAATTGCCTTGCATGTGAATGACCTGGGTTCAATCCCTAGCATCCCATATGGTCCCCTGAGCACTGCCAGGAATAATTCCTGAGCAAAGAGCCAGGAGTAACCCCTGAGCATCGCTGGGTGTGACCCAAAAGCAAAGAATAATAATAATTTATTATTATTTATTATTAAATTTATCATTAAATTGCAAGGTGCTATGTGGATAATAGCCCCCTACCGTTTTTCTTTTGAAATTATTTATTTTATGAGATTCTGTGGTTTACAGTATAATTAGTAATGGTTTCTCACGCACAACACTCAACAACACACTCATAACCCCCCTAGCATTTTATAGAATTTAACTATTTTCTCTAATTTGATAAATTGCCTTTTACTTTTGTCAATTTTCCCATTGCTAGAAATAAATCTGTGGTTTGCGATAACTCCATTTGCCTATTTTTTGCTTTCATTGTCTGCACTCTGGCTGGACGCAGTAAAAAGTTCATGTCAAAACCACTGCTAAGCAATCAGAGAAGAAAAGGACATTAAGGGCACCCAGATAGGCAAGGAAGAAATCAAGCTATCATTATTTGCAGATGACATGATAATATACCTAGAGAACCCTAAACTCTGACCCAAAAACTCTTAGAAACAATAGATAGGTATAGTAGAGTGGCAGGGTACAAAATCAATACCCAAAAGTCGGTGGCTTTCCTATACACAAATAACGAAAGAGAAGAAAGGGATATTAAGAAATCGATTCCATTCACAATTGTGCCACAGAAAATCAAATACCTAGGTATCAGCTTAACCAATTGTGTAAAGGACCTTTACAAAGAGAACTACAAGACACTGCATCAAGAAATAAAAGAGGACACAAGGAAATGGAAACACATTCCCTGCTCCTGGATGGGGAGAATTAACATTGTCAAGATGGTAATACTCCCTAGAGCTTTAGTACAGATTCAATGTGGTTCCTATAAGGATTCCCATGACATTCTTTAAAGAAATTGACCAAACACTTCTGAAATTCGTATGGAATAACAAACCCCCACGGATAGCTAAAGCAATCCTTGGGAAGAAGAAGATGGGAGGCATCACCTTTCCCAACCTCAAACTGTACTACAAAGCAGCAGTAATTAAAACAGCGTGGTACTGGAATAAAAACAGACCGGTGGACCTATGGAATAGAGTTGAGTATCCTGACACCCACCCTCAAAGACATGATCAGTTAATCTTTGATAAAGGTGCAAAGAGTCCAAACTGGAGTAAGGGAAAGCCTCTTCAACAAGTGGTGCTGGGAAAACTGGACAGCTACATGTAAAAAAATGAATTTTGACCTGTGTCTAACACCTTGCACAAAAATCAGATCAAAATGGATTAAAGATCTCAATGTCAGACCTGAATCCATAAAGTACGTTGAAGAAAATATAGGAAAAACCCTCCACGACATCGATGCTAAAGACATCTTCAAAGGTGAAACACCATTAACAAAGCAACTAGAAGAAAATATAAATATATGGGACTACATGAAACTGAAGAGCTTCTGCACCTCGAAAGAAACAGTGACCAAGATAGAAAGACAGTCAACAGAATGGGAAAGAATATTCATCCAATACCCATCTGATGAGGGGTTAATATCCAGGATATATCAGGCACTGGTACAATTACATAAGAAAAAAACAGCCAACCCCATTAGAAAATGGGGGAGAGGAGATGAACAGAAACTTTGACAAGGAAGAAATCCGAATGGCCAAAAAGGCATATGAGAAAATGCTCATCATCACTAATCATCAGAGAGATGCAAATCAAAACAACAATGAGATATCACCTCACACCACAGAGAATGGCCCATATCCAAAAGGGTAAAAGCAACAAGTGCTGGCATGGATGTGGGGAAAAGGGGACTCTCATACACTGTTGGTGGGAATGTCAACTTGTACAACCTTTCTGGAAAACAATATGGACATCCCTCCAAAGACTAGAAATTGAGCTCCCTTTGACCCAGCCATACCGCTCCTGGGAATATACCCTGGAAAGCCAAAACACACAGCAGAAACACCATCCGCACTTTTATTTTCATAGCAGCACTATTTACAATAGCCAGAACCTGGAAACAACCAGTATGCCCGAGAACTGATGACTGGATAAAGAAACTGTGGTACATCTACACAATGGAATACTATGCAGCTGTCAGAAAAAAATGAAGTTATGAAATTTTGCTATAAATGGATGGATATGGAAAGAATCATGTTGAGTGAAATTAGTCAGAAGGAAAGAGAGAGACATAGAATGACTGCATTTATTTGCATGACATAAATATACTAGGTGATCTTACCGAAGTGGAAATTACCACAAGCGTGTGGGAGTCAGAGGTTAGCTTAGATAGAGAAGGGAACATGTGTGAATAAATGTCTAAAGTTCTGATGCTAACATAGAACTGAGCATTAAATACAGACAAAAAAATGCAAATGATGGCTTCTAAGTGTCCGTAGTGCAACCCACAATGTGTGGGAGAAGGAGGAGAGAGAGAGAGAGAGAGGGGAGATAAAGAACCTGCCATTTAGGCAGTATGTGGGGGGGGAGAGAATTGGGGACATGGGTGGTGGCTGGGGGGCACTGGTGGAGGGCAGAGTGCTGGAACACTGTGTGACCGAAACCCCCAGCGTGAACAGCATTGTAATTGTATATCTCACGTGGTATAATAAAATGTTAAAAAAAAAACCACTGCTAAGGCTTCTTTTCTTTCTAAAAGTTTTATAGTTTTATTAAATTTTAAAAGTTTTATAGGTCCAGACTATAAAATTTTAAATTTTAAAAGTTTTATAGTTTTTAGACACACTTTATGCTTGAATTCATTTTGCACTGATCTTTTTGGGAATGGGCTAAGGTAGGTGCTTAATCTTTTGTATGTAGGTATGCTGTTTTCCCAAAACTTTTTATTAAATTGACATCCTGGTTCA